>JAKTYA010000185.1:0-70774 GCA_030561745.1 Metschnikowia gelsemii
CGAGATAATCTCTGGCGATGCGAGAAATTATAGGAAATGAACCTTTCCGAGTTTTATGGTATGCAACAGGGTCCTGATCCTCAGCCTCTAGAGGTTCTTTTAAGTACCTCTCGATCTCGGAATCTAATTGGACCGGGTTTTCCCGTCTAGCGACACGAAATCTTCCAAATCCAAAAGACGACGTCCGCGTTGAACACACAAGAATTTGATCATGGTCGTTTCTAATATTCGCCAGATACTGGGAGTAAACTTCATCGAAGTATTTTCTGATCGAAGCTATTTTTTCGTCAGAGAATCCAGCAGCACCGAAGACCTGTAGCTTGAATCGTGGATCAAGAATCATGGCGATGTAAAGTGGTTTGAGACGTTCAATATTCTCATCATATATCGGGTAGTAATCGAGGAGCTTGCTTTTAGCTTCTCTTATACCACAAGCAATGAATAGATTACCAGTAACAAACTCGCTGTTCAACAATTTATCCAAAGTCCCCAAAACTTCATCGACCATGGGAATAGTTTCATGAATTGTTGGATAAAAAGATCCTTGAATTTTAATGGTGGGAGCTTTAAACATCTCTAAAATATCACGAATATTTGTTAGATATTCCCAGTCTGCGTCGGTAATCTGATAATCTTCAGACAATTGTACTTCATCATCTGACTCCAGATGAAAAATCCGCAAAACTTTCATGATTTCCGGGCGAAAGTAAACGAAGCGATCAATCATTCGATGAGTAGAAAGCCAGCGCGTGGCGTTATCTTTCACCACATTTTCTGGTAATTTTTGATTCCCTTCCGCGATCTTTTTGACGATAACTGGATTTTTGAAAATGTTCTTCGCTTTGTGACTGTATCGGAATTGAGTAATAACTGAGCGCATCATATCCGGTAAAACTTGCATGCGCCGAATATCGGTTCTGCCCTCGTAGCACCGCCGGTTTTCAATAAATTTTTGGGTGGCAGTCTTTTTGAAGAAAGTATAGTTCAAGATGCAATCGGTCACTAGGTTCAATATATGCCCTACACACCGAATATCCCCATTAAACTCAACACCACTGTTGCTCGAAGCATCCTTGAACATTTTCATCATAACATTCATTGGACTGGCGTTATCCCTAGTGATGGAAATGATTCTCTTCTCAATACAGTAGATACCTAACACTTTCATCATAGAGCCCTTTTATATGTTGCAACAAGCTACATCAAGGCTCGCAAACGCGTAGTGCGATACCAGCATTTAAGGCACACAAACACGTAGCGTGATGCCAGCATTTAAGACAGGAAGTGCACTTTCTCTAAACACGATTATTCACCCAGAAGCAAAAATCGGGGTTTTACTTATTCAATGTGATACTAGTTTGACTCCCTAAAGATATTCGTTGCTACTGTATATAGTACGCGTAATTTACGGCGTACCGTACGGAGCCTTACGCTGGGCCCGGGCGTAATCGTACGCGTACATTGCAAGTAATTTTACTCCGTACGTACGCGGCATTGTACGCGTACGCGCGTTTACGCTATTTGCTCAACACTGGCGCGAGTGAGAGGTGTCATTCGAGAGCACGTTTAACTGAAGAGACTTAACCTAGATACATCGTATAAAAGATTCTGATCGATTAAAGTAGACATTTCGAGATAAGAAAAGGACTCAATGTGGTTGGATGAGTTTTTTTCTGTGAGTAGGATTTTAGTTGCTCCAAAATGAGTTCCCAAAAGTCAAGGTTTTGTCAATATTCATGTTGAAATGTGAAAGGGGAGTGGAAAAAAGATTCAAAAAACTGCCAACAAAAAATTCTAAAGACTTCTTTCTAGACACCGTATACACAGGTCTAGCAAATTAGTCAAAAACTTATATGAAGAGGGCTGTTGAAAAACGCTAGCCGTTGTGAAATATTACATCACCGAGAAATACTTCAATGTCGAGCGTTTCTCACACTTTTTATGAGAGGTTGTGTTGAGAATATTGTTAGATGCGCAGTTTACGGTGATACAGGCAATCGAGATTTGACGAGGTTCAGGCCAACGTATTTTGGACCCTACATCCTCGGAGTTATCTATCTACCTATATGTCATAATCTTTCTTGTCTTGAAGGAAAATACTTCCTCGCCCTCGCAGCTCCGTGTCTCTGGTCGTGTCTGGGAGAACTCGGTGTGGTCCAAGAGCAGACCAGTCCTTTCTCAGAAAGCAGAACGCACGGAAAGGCTCCACAGACATATGTTCACAAGGACTGATGCTTGGACTTCTGGATGAAGTTTAGGGAGACGATTCACGTCTTATAACGAAAATTCTGCAACCAGCCACAACCCTCAAAAAATCTCCCTAACTATGGGAAAATGTCTTTTTTCGGCCGGTTCAACCGCGACTGAACAATATTTTGCACCATAGGTAAAACTTGATTCTGGCGGAGAACTGGTCCAACGTCCCAACTGGCAGATGGTCCTTCTCAAATTTTGTTTTTATCCCTGGAGTGCCGAAATAGGCCGTATGACCTTGACAGAAAGCTGAAATATTGCACAAGTGAAGCTGCTTCCTCGTGGTTCATTCATTCTAATGAGACCGTTTTGCAGTGAGCTAAAGACAAGTATCTTGACACGGAAATCTTATTTATAAATGTATTATCTAACACTATCAAATAGTATATGAAAAAATAGAGGCCCCTCTTGCTAAAAGAGAACCGTGGACGGCGGTAGCCAGAAAAAGCTTAGCTGCAATAATCACCAGCCACCGTAACCGACAATGGCGCAATGACGTGGAGCCGAAGCATGCCAGCCATACATATTTACTGGCTAAAGTAACAAGGCATTAACTGGTCGAAACAGACGGTGAAACAGGCGGCTCAGCACCGTCTTCCGAGTGGTTTCGAGTCCTTTCATAAAATTGGCAAAGATCATCAAAAACGGTTGCTTCTGGGGCGGACAATGCAATCCCATTACAGAAGTTCTTTACAGTACAATGTTTTTCCTGCCGATAACTTTCGATGACAATGGCAGCCTCCCTATCTTCAATACGAACTTCGGCCGCGAACTTTGAAATGAACAGGGTCATTTTTCTCTTATATCTCCACTGCAGGTTGTTCGAAACTCTCCATTTGTTTTGGTATAGCCGGTCTCTCTCCACTATAGAGAGTTTCTCTGGTGTGGAAATATACCACTCTTCCCACAAGGCAACAACAGACTTATCATCTATCAACATGCGAAATTCGGGACCCTTGAATCGTTCTTGTACCTGTGGTTTCTTTTTACGTGAGGTTTCTGGCATTGGGACAGCGCCTCGCTGCTGCGCAAGGATAATTCCCTGAGTGATCCACTCTGGCATGTTAGCGGCGAGAATCTCCTCAAGTCTTCTCACAAGGGCATCCCCCAATAGCCCATTGGCTTGCTCTAATCCCCAATTCCCACTGAAACGAGCAAGTTCATCTTTAATAAGTTTTTTTTGATCTGAAAATAGCCCGGTGAGCAATTCGGCAGTATCCGCTCTCACATGAATTGATACCAATTCGGGAAGTTCAAGTTTCAATTTTTCAATCGCGAGGACTTGCGCACTAATACCTTCAGCTTGAGTTTTGGAGAGAACCTGAACCATTGTCTTGACCACGTTTATTTTGAGCTGCAACAGAGGGGCAAGCATATCAACCGCGTCCTTTAAATTGGGAATGCCAGTAAACTTTTCACACTCTTCCACCCTTTCCTTTACTGCTTTTTTGAATTCAACAAACCTTGGATCCTTTATGATGGGATGTTTAGCAAAAATACTGTTGGGAGTTTTGTCTACCATCACTGTTAAATCCTGAATAATAATTGACCGGGAGGCTTTGATAAAGCGGAGAAAATGGTTGATGGGTAAGTCCCTTTCCTTATCATTTAAGAGGCTTTGATTGGGTCTAGCGTTGGTCTTTTCCATCACTGATTCGAGCCATGGAAAAATTTGAACTTGTAGTTCTTCTGGAACTGGAATATCTCGCGCAATAAAGTAGGGTTCATCTGACCTAAATCCGCCTGAAAAGTGAATAAAGGCATATGCGTAAGACAATACGTATAATCTTTCAGGAACGTCGAGGAGCCAGCGCCCAGCACGACGGATTTGAGAAATGGGGACTCCGTGAGCATCGGCACGTTGAGACTGGGTTACTCTACCGATATTTGCCTTTTTCTTTGAATGAAAGCCAATGGTGCCTAGAAACGATTCCATCAACCTAATGAGGTGAGATTCACTGATTTCCGTGCGCGTGTCACTTCCTTTGACAAATAAGAGCTTGAGGTCATACCAGGACCTTTTATTCAAGAAGTCTGGAAAATTATCTCCTGATTGCGGCCCATTTTCGAAATCAAAGCGATACCAGAGCGACATTGCAACCGACGACAATAAACAAATCTCAACATCTTTGTTACGGCACGCCCCTGAGATGCCAGGGCTACTTTTTGGAGTCATGGTTTCGCCGATAGCAAACTGGAACCCGAGGATCGGAATCATCCCACGCGCCGTGTCCAGGGTACTATAGACCATATCTGAGAGCTCAAGAAACCTCGTGTTACTGCCTCGAAACAACAAATGATGACCGCTGTGCGCTGCAAGCAACATATTTATAGCATTGTAGGATTCCACTCTGTTAGACAGGCCAGTAGCCTCATACGTTTTGATCAGCATTTCTTTGAATTCATCGATGATATAATTTGGCTGGAACGTTGTGGCTCCTTTCTTATCGAGATAGTGACTCTTCATCATCTTGAAGTATTCTTTACCACTTTCAGTTCGATAATCCATATAAACTTTGATAGCCGGGATTTCTTTCCATTTGCGCTCCAATTCACGAGCCCGTTTATTTACGTCCATTTTCCTAGTAAAAAAGAGTCCGATACAATGAAACAAAATGTTCAAAGAGCACTTGAACATTTTAACACTTATATGCTGGATAGCATTCTTCGAATCGATAACATCACCACCAGTGGCGACCAAATATTTGAAGCATTCGGTCATTAATATACCATCAATCCGGAAATCATTTCTGTTGTGCTTGGTATGATCGGCCATCCAAAGGACATATCGTGATATGTGAATTGCGTATGCACTTTGCGTCAGAGGCACAAGAATCGTGTCCCGATATCTTACAATTTCTGGAACCTGTAGAATGGTATTAATGTACTGAAAAAGATCAATCGCTTTGTCAGACATCACACCTTTACTTTTCAACTTAGGATGGACATTGGACCTGGGGTTGAATTCTCCAATCAATGCTTTTGGATACTTCAAGCCCTCGATATATCGACGAATAACCTCAGGGATTTCAGAGGTTACTTGAGAAATATTATCCAAGTTTCTCTGAATCAGCGCTGTATCCACATCTTCGATAAATCCCTCGAACTGCTGCATCAGTGACCAATCTTCGTGCGAGAGGTCTTCATCATCAACAACATGCAATTCGGGTTCATGCTCTTGTACCATGAATTCATGCAATCGCGGATTGGTTTCGCACGTATCTATCTTACGTTTTTTACTCATCGTTGCGTCCTAAATACCACGAAGAGACCTGGTGTTGAGAAGGAAAGCATCATATTTGGATGAGAAAAGAGGCACCACTGATAAAGACTGAAAATGTCTATACACAGGCTCGAATCGCTCGCTTGTGCGCGGCCTGGATTTTCGGTTAGACGTCGACAAACTGTTCAATTCCGCTATATAACCCGCACTATATATTATTTTTATTTTTTGTTTAAAAGCTGATGGAGAGTGTAAGAGTCGTCAGCGAAGCTCGTTAGAGTTCACAGTGTTGGGAATTACTTGTGTTCGCTCACCTTGCTTAGAAGGCAGATCTGGACATCGGCGCTTATGATGTAAGGCGCTTAATTCACGGCGCCGCTAAAAAGTCTTGCTGCAAAGAGAAGAAAGTTGGCAGACATCCACATATCTCTGTGTGATCTATCATGTCACAAGAATCTTGTTTATCTTGTGACAAGATAAATGTATCGTATTGAGAGTCAATATGCGCTCTCGTACATACTCCTACGTGAGTATTCTATATTTCCTCTTTGAGTTGCACCCAGTTTCATGCTTATTGTTCTTGGGCGTTCTGGGTAATTTCCCCTCACTCAATTATATTTAAAGGAGCGAATTCTCATGTAAGGAGAAACCTTATTCAACCTTGATGATACGTACTGGATGATACTTACTGAACTTTATCCAACTTATCTGCCGCACTGACTCAATCATCTACTGAGTTGACCGGCTATTCTTTATTATAGAAGAAACCATCCTTACGGTATTACAGCTTGAGCTTACATTATGTTACAGTCAATCCTGGTTATAACTATACCGGTTATAACGATATTCCTGGATCCTTTAAATATTACTACCCTCTGACCGTTATCGAGGAAAAATTCACATACAATTATCGTTAATCCTTGTTACTTGATCTATTATAAGGATATTTTTCATATCGAGGAATTTTTTTTCTGAAAACTTTTGGGCGGTACAGCACTTAAATAACATTTCGGGCACCAATTTCATGTAACTTTGAGTGCAATAGAGAAAACAAGCACGTTTTAGGGGTTTTGCAATATTTTAGGTGTCTTTTGGGGCGTGTTTTGCATTCATTGGCGCAGATACGCGCAAGCGTGCGTGATTCCTCACTTCTATGAGTAATATAAATGCGTCTGCTTGCTTGAATTCACATATATCTGCTATTATTTGCATTTATATGCTCGAAAAAATTTTTTTTGTTATTTCTAAACGTGTATCAGCATAACTTCACTCCTAAAAATATATTGAGAGTGTCTTGCTCAACTTTTGCTCTACCTTCACCTCAAGAATTACTTACTTTGATTTATTAGCACTCAAGATGGCTCGGATTAGAGGTAATGCTCGACCTCCAAGAGAAATACGCGCCGAAAGAGGCTCCAAGATGATAGAAATGGACAACTAATTCAGTCCGAACTTCAATATTGGGTTAAGGACGAATTCGGCTACTAAATTAGTCAAAGTACTGTTTCCGTGTCGCTTTCCATGGCAGTCATAAAATGAAGGTCAGATTTATGGGTAAGAGAGCGTCTAGTAGATCATCTGGAAATAATAATAAAGAACTTTCGCTTCTCGACGTTGAATGGGACTTTAACAAGACCGCTTGGATGACCACCGAAATAATGATTAAGTGGCTACTAGATTTCGACAATCAGGTGGCTAGAAGAAGGAAAGACAAAGTTCTTTTGCTTATGGATAATCACAGTGCCCATAAAGCTGCTGTGTGAGTTTTGAAAAATTACAGACGTATTTCTCATACTGAGGTCCATTTCTTGCCTCCGAACACAACTTCGAGATTACAGCCCTTAGACCAAGGGATTATTAACGCGTTCAAAAGCCGCTACCTGAAGTATTTAATGCGGTGTAGACCTGAAATATCCGAGAATGACAATGATCCAAAAGCTCGATTGCCGTTGCTTCAGGCAATCAAGTGGAGCCTCAAGGCTTGGGATGAGGTACCCCAAATTTGCATTGTCAACTGCTGGAGTCACACGCGGTATTTCAAAAAGCCTGAGATTGTTGAAGCTACAAATGAGGCCGAGACGCGCAGTCCATCTGACGAAAGTGATATTATTGAGGTTCATTCACAGCTTTAAGACTGTAGTATCTCTCTGGATGTCGCCGAGCTCGACCAATCAATCTCTCTGCTTCGTCTCAAGGGCTAAGAGATTCAATATCGGTTGAGGAGCTTCTAAGTGAGATCGAAGTCCAGCAGCCAAGTGAGCTGGAAGACTTAACCCAAGATGATCTTCAGCAAGATATTGAAGATAATGTCGAGAGCGACGATGACGTGGTAATAGCAAAACGGCATACTCATGCGAGTGCTCATGAGCACATATGGGCCATGATCGAGTACCTGAAAGAGTATGACTACAGCATTAGAGACGTCTTGGCGGCAAAATCTTTGGAGAAGCAGGTGTCAGAGAGAAATTCTAGAGGTAGCTATCAGACCGATATCTTCAGCTTTGGCTAAATTAGTAGATAGAGTATCAAAAGCGTACTTCCAATAGCACTATTAAAATTATTACAAATAACCAGGATTATCATGCGAGGTTTTACTGCACATAAGGCGACATACTGCATGGAACCCTGGATCCATAGAATATTACTAGTTGGCGGTTGGAATTTTTGGTATCGTTATAACCAGGATTGACTGTACTTCATTTGCGCTAGGTCAGGTTCAATTTCATAGTACTTCCAGTACGATCTCCTATCACAACTTTGTCAATGATGAGAAAGGCAGCAACGTAATGGTAGTCATTTATCGAGTCAGGATGCGTGATTGTACATCGTGATAAAGAACCGAATTGTACATCGTTAGCAGGAGTCGTATCGTATATCGTGATCAGTAATTGAATTGCATATCGTGATCAGGAGTCGAGTCGTTTTTTTTGTATATCGTGATCAAAAGCCGAATCGTACATCGGTACCCGAATTATAAAGCCTACCCTGACTCAGCACCTTTCATCACGATTTGCGATAAACACAACTGCACTCATCACTAAATACTCTGGCCAAGCAATACCCGGCCCGCCTGAGCCTAGAGTAATATGCCATTACTTTAGTGCATCAAACTTAAACGATCTTTCCGCACGCAAGCCTACCAAAGGGTCTCAAAAGCTTTAATCTTAAAATTATGGATCTTTGTAATTTAAGTGGGCCACGTCATAGACCGTACCAGCACTCAGGGCCTCGATCAAATGTTGAAATCAAAGGCCTTTACGAAAGCAAAAGAAGAAAGAAAAAAAAGAAGAAAGAAAAATAAAAGAAAGAATAAAAGAAGAAAGAATAAAAGAACGCGTCAAAGAGATCAGTAAGTCTTAAGATTTTTGGTTTACAGAGTATCAACTCATGTTTCGTGCTATGTGTTAAAAGAAAATGAATGGTTTGCATTTCGGGCCAGTACTTGTCAGGATTGATTATGATGCACCATTAGGGAGCACGTGATGCCGAGCACGTGATGTAGATCACGTGTGGCCGACGAAGTCGTTCAGAAAGGTTTTTCCCGATGAGACTTCGGAAGGTTTTTTCCCTTTTCTTCGCTAAGGATCTTGACCATCTGGTTCTAAGCAAGATCTTAAGCTATTTATATACTTGAATACAGACACACAAATTGAAAGTACTTGATTATTTTGAGATACTCACGAGATGGCTAAATCTGAAATTGGCCCTTGAAAAAACGCGCAGAATTCAGCCGAGGACCAAAAACTTGTATGTATGGGGAAGAAAGCCACAGTCTTCAGAAATAAACCACACAATTGTCCGGCCCATCGAATATTTTCGACTTTGGAAACTCCAGAAATTCATCAAGTTGAAAAATCTGAGCTTTTTAAAAAAACCATATCTAATTTATGGGTCGGAACCCGGGACTGGGCGTTACCGGTACCCGACAAAGGATAAATTATCCTTGACCAGTGCTGCTAACCACTCTTGTGGGGCTAGGATTGAAATTGAGTCGGAAGATCAATAATTAACAAAGACCCGAAAAACACAAAAATAACACGTAATAAGTAATCTCCTCCTTCTTGCTTCGAAGCTATGTCTAAATTCTTCAAATCTACTCTTGGTCCTCTCAAATCTTCTCATTATTAGTCCATTCATTTCTGGCCGAATTCTTCATCCTTCCTAGCCCCGCACTGAGAAGATTCATGTACTCCGCGAGCGTGGGCCAAAGCTTCTCGCACTTTTGGGGCCAGGAATCTGGCGCTAATCTCTGGGAAGCAAATCTAGCCCAATTTGAAAGGCAATAAGTTCAAGAAGGCCCACGAAATTCTACCTGAAAACGGGAAAGATCCCCATCCCTCTTGTTTTTATGATTCCTCATCCCGCTAAGAACAATGCGACATTCCCAAATTTCCCAAAACACCCACCACTCACATTCCCCACGATTGTAAGCAGGCTGGAACTGGCACGCGAGTTTAAGCCTGGGGCCTGAAGCAGATCAGCAAAACCACGCCAGCCTTCTTGCAGTGCGCACCAAGATTGGCGCGTCTAAACCCCACGAGCCGTGGTTCGCCGGGACGGCTTGTTCTATATAAGGCGCGGTCCTCCACAAAAGTCATCTTTAGTAAGTAGGAAAGTAACAATTCAGGCAAATCCAGCATCTTGAGCGTGTGAATTTAAGAATAAGATCGAGATATCACCGAACAATAAAGTGTGAGGGAAACATCTGACGAAATCCAGCAATTGAATACCTTTCGATAAGTACGTAACACCAGGTACCCCAAAAATGGCTGCGAAGATCACAGTTAAGTCGCCTATTGTCGACATGGACGGCGACGAGATGACGAGGATCATCTGGCAATTCATTAAGGATAAGCTTATTTTTCCTTACTTGGACATTGATCTCAAATACTACGATTTGGGCATTGAGTATAGGGACAAAACCGACGACAAGGTCACCATCGATGCAGCAGAGGCGATCTTGAAATATGGGGTCGGCGTCAAATGTGCCACCATCACCCCTGACGAGGCTCGTGTAAGGGAATTCAATCTCAAAAAGATGTGGCTTTCACCTAATGGAACACTCCGGAATATTTTGGGCGGCACCGTGTTTAGAGAACCGATTGTCATTGATAACATCCCACGAATTGTTCTGCAATGGGAGAAACCAATTATAATTGGCAGACACGCATTTGGCGACCAGTATAAGGCGACCGATCTTGTGATTCCAAAAGCTGGCGAGCTCTCTCTAGTGTTCAAGCCTTCTGATGGGGGCCCCGAACAGGTGTTTCCTGTTTATAACTATAAAGGCCCAGGTGTGGGAATGGCCATGTATAACACGGACGCGTCGATCCATGATTTTGCCGAGTCTTCGTTCAAATTTGCTTTGGATCGGAGAATCAACTTATTCTCTTCCACTAAAAATACCATCTTGAAGAAATACGATGGCAGGTTTAAGGATATCTTTGAAGAGATCTACGAGACAAAATACCGCGTGGAGTTTGAGAAGGCCGGGATCTGGTACGAGCACAGATTGATTGATGATATGGTAGCTCAGATGTTGAAGTCTAAAGGCGGGTATATCATTGCGATGAAAAACTATGATGGAGACGTCCAGTCCGATATCGTTGCCCAAGGCTTTGGGTCTTTGGGGCTCATGACCTCTGTGCTTATGACCCCTGATGGTAAGGCCTTTGAGGCCGAGGCCGCACACGGAACTGTCACCAGACATTATAGGCAGCACCAGCAAGGTAAAGAAACATCGACAAATTCCATTGCTTCGATCTTTGCCTGGACAAGAGGATTGATCCAAAGAGGTAAGTTGGATGGGACTCCTGAAGTGGTGAACTTCGGTGAAAGCTTGGAAAGAGCAGTACTTGAGACGGTTGCGAAAGATGGGATCATGACAAAAGATTTGGCATTATCCCAGGGAAAAACCAACCGTTCATCTTATGTCACGACTGAAGAGTTCATTGATGCAGTCCAGAACAGATTAAATAAGAACTTGGGAATTTAGCCAGTGTTTGGATTCGCGCCGTTTTTTGAGCTAAAGCCGCTTAACCTTTTTGAGTATTTTCGTTGTTTTCAGATTATTCTGTACACTGATGAATATATTTGACTTCTCACAATACACTCCTGGGAGCTTTAGTATGAGGTCTGCCTGTTCAAATGTCGGGGTGTCACTAAAGCTCAAATCAGGTTCTCCAATTTGAAGTAATAGCCTTGTTAACTTATTGGCAAGCCGTTTGTTGAAGTGATGGTTTTTAAGGAGTAGCTGTCTTATGGTTATTATATCGTATTCTCAAGCCTTGGTAGCGGCTGTTCATAGAAGTGACCGACTATTAAGAGTATGCTACGGATGGTAATAAGTGTCAGACTATTAAGAGTATGGAACGGATGGTAATATCATAATTTAAGTCTCCAGACTTCTTCATCATTGTGCTGAGAATCTTTACTTCAATCTTATAACGAATTTGGTTAGCTGCTCCTTTCCTCGTGCAAATATCACCATCTGTGATTCTGGATCCCGACTCTCTAACCTACGTTTGGAACTCCCCGTCACCTTATTACTTCATCAAAAAGGATCCAAAAAAAGTACTGTTACTCTTTCCACTTACAGCAACACCCAAGAATCCCAATTTTCAATACACTACACAAACTTGGGTTTGGTGTTGCATTTCGTGTTTCGCTGTGAGGTTATTTAAGGACACACAGTTGAGCCCCGCTAGTTCAGTACCTCTTTAATCGGATCCAGCGCAAATTGGCTCATAATTTCGTGCAAAAGGTTAATCATCACCAAAGTTTTTAGGCAATTTTCTTTCATGTGATTTAAATTTTGATTGAGCTTGTCCTAAAAACATGTAAAGAAAATATACCCCCACGAGAATAGTGAAAGTCTCCTCTTCTTTCAGACCGAGTCTCGAGCCTGCTCGGTTGAAACAAGCTAAGAAATCATCACGGGTCGGTTCATGTAAAATTCTCGTCTACGTGAATCCCTTGCAACATGGCATAAACATCGTGCAAGAGATGAATTCAACAGGGGTCTTCACTGTAGGATAGTCGTTGCACATCCTGTGTCAGATTTATTCCCCGACATATTCTTTGATAACATCAAGAATGCCTCTAGCGGAAACACAAAAAATATCTTAGAACCTTGGCCTCATGGGGCGTCGATTTCCTGAAGAGCAATACGTTCAAATTTCCCTTTCATTATGCTACCATGCACAGCATCTGCGAGTCTTTAAACCACGTCTGATATTATCATAAAACAAGAATATTTTCATACTGATTTGATCTTTGCTGCCATGAAAATCTTGCGCCTTCGAGAAAATGCAATCGAAATTCAAGTTAAAATTTTCAGATAAACATCAATGTAAATACTACTTTTTTAGAGATATAACCCAGAAAGCCTGTCATGCAACCGCACCTCGTGGGAAATAGCATGGACCATAACACCGTGAAAAAGACTTTCAGTCATTTGGTCAAACCCTACCTATATGCGTATTTAAAGTACATTTAATCCTTATATTCTCTCTTTGCACCCAAAAAAAAGCTGCTAGCCATTTCCTAAGTTTCCCAGCACCAGTGCGTCTGAGCCTGAAGCTCAGTGAAGTAATTACGGAATTACGCAGTACAGTACCCACTTCCTCACCACCCTGACCGAGCAGCCTAAGTTTCGCGAACCCTTCTGTTCCTTTCAATTTATATGTCTGTATTCAAGTGTATAAATATAACTTAGGATCTTGCTTAGAACTATATGATCAAGACCCTTAGAGAAGAAAAGGGAAAAAACCTTCAGAAGTCACATCGGGAAAAACCTTTCTGGACGACTTAGTCGACTACACGTGACGCAGATCACGTGCTCTCTAATGGTGCATCATAATTAATCTTCACAGTTCCAGACCACTTCATGCTAGAACACCCCCAAGTCGCGCCACCCCCTGGTCGCTCGCCGAACACGGGACGCGTCTTTTTTATTATAACAAATCTTTGATCATCGATACCAATGTCAAATTCCCGTCAAAAACCGAAAGAGGAGCGAGAAATCCAAGATGAGTATATTAAATTAGCGTTAGGCGAGAAGAAAAGAAATCCAAAACTCTCCTTCGCTTCGTTAGCACGACGTTTTGGTGTCGCGCAGACTACGCTTAGAGATCGGTATCATGGACGACAAACCGTGGCAGAAGCACGCCAAAAAAGCCAAAAATTAAATGTCCATGAGGAAAATACACTCGCCAAGTGGTTTATGTACCTTGAGTCTATTGGAGTGCCTCCCCAGCATTATAAGCTTCGGGACATGGCCAATTTCATAATCGCGTCTCGCGGGAAAGTGCCGTTCGAACCAATTGGCAAAAATTGGCTACAAGGCTTCTTAAAACGAAACACTGAAGTCAAAAGCAAGTTCATAAAAGCTCGCGATACAATTCGTGCCAAGTCTGAGACGCCAAAAAATCTCGAAAATTGGTTTCAACGCGTGAAAAAGACGATGGATGACTACGATATTGTCCAGTGCGATGTTTATAACGTTGATGAGACAGGATTTGCCATGGGAATCCTTGGTTGCACAGGCGTTATTACGGGTTCCGAGGTACGTGATGAGCCGACGCTTTTGCAACCTGGAAATCGAGAGTGGGTCACCGCAATTGAGTGCATAAGTGCTGGCGGTTTCGCGTTGGCCCCCTTCATTATCTTTAAGGCTAAACGATTGCAACAGGGTTGGTTTGAAGGCCTAGAAAGGACGTGGCGCTTTGCCGTTAGTGATAATGGATGGACAAACGATAGTTTGGGACTCAAGTGGCTCGAAAAAGTCTTTATTCCCCAATCGGAGGCTCGCAGAGTGGGTGAATACCGTCTTTTGCTTTTCGATGGCCATGGAAGTCATTTGACCCAAGAGTTCAAGGACAAATGTGAAAGACATAAGATATTGATTCAGTGTATGCCCCCGCATACGCCGCATCGTCTCCAGCCTCTTGATCTTGTCTGCTTTGCTGTATTGAAACGAGAGTACAGAAAGATCGTGCAGAGTAAGACGCAGGCTCTTCATAGTGTCGACAAACATGAGTTCCTTTCTGCATACCCCGAAGCTAGAGGAGCTGCTTTTTCCGCCTCAATGATCAGTAGTGCTTTCCGAACCTCTGGATTGCTTCCATTCGATCCAGATCGTGTTATCGATAAGCTTCCACGAACTTTTCTTACACCAGCGCACGAGGTTGACGGAGAAGGAAGAATGTCACCAGAAGACCATCATTTTCCTTCAGAGTATGATGAAATAATGGATTTAGATAGAGAATTCTCTAAACTCATTCAAAATGTGAGTCATGGCCCTCGAAGTCCACTCAAGGTCATCATGGCGAAATATTCAGAACAGGTACATTGCGCATTCACCAGAGCAAATATTTTCAAACAAGAATTGCACAAACAAAAGGAAGCAAGGACTGAACTTAATAAAAAGAAGTCAAGATCGAAAAGAAAGTTCCTCAAGGAATGTGATCTATCTGTCGAGGACGTGGAGCAGATCTCGTTACCCCCTACAGAAGCGTTAGAATTCAATCTCAACAATTTAGACGAAATTGTGAACAATGGCTCACCGGTACGTAAAAAGCTGAAACGGCTTTGTGGAAGATGCAGATTGCCAGGCCATAGAATTGAAACGTGTACGAAAAAAGACTAGTGGTTTTATATTCAATTTTAGTTCTGTGTGTTAAGAAAAATTGATTAAAAATCGAGGTCATAATTAATTTCGCAAACAGTGAGCGACCAGGGGGTGGCGCGACTTGGGGGTGTTATACTGTAGTTAGATGCGCAGTTACGCTAATTCAGGTAATTGAAATTAAACGAGGTTCAGGCCGCAATACTTTTGACCCTACGTTCTCGGAATTATCTATCTACCCATGTGTCACAATCCCCCTTGTAATTCCGCTCGGGGGAAAAGAAACCTTTTCCGTTGTTGAAAGTTCTTCTCTCCCGCACTCGTCTGGTGAGTCGTTCATCACTCAATTACTCTCTGTTCCTGCGGATCCAAAAACCAACACTTCATCATGTTGTGTCAGCCCAGATCGCACTTGAAACGCACTCGAAACCGACCTGAAACGCATTTCAAACCCTAAGCGTGAGCTCCACCATTCACTTTCTGACACTATATACATCGAATTTCCCGCCAAGCAAAGATGAACGTCGGGTCTATTCTTAATGGAGATCCTTTAGCAGGAAATTCCCCCGATTCACTGAAAGTCAGCGACGTGGATCGAGACGAAACAGACTCAAGGGGCTCTCGGCCTTCGGTTTCTGAACTCCACCACCGCCAATCGATAAATAACTTACTTAATGATGCGCCTGCGAATGGCAGCAAGGGCGTAGTAATGCGCCAGAATAGCAACGACTCACAAGTGCTGCAAGGAACTGAAAGTTCTGGCCAAAAAGGTCCACTCTTAGAAGAAACTAGAAAAACCAAAAACAATTATGGTGATAACGAGGACGACCACGAGGATGATAATGATGAAGATGTTGACGCCCAGGCCGCCAATATTGACCGTGAGCTAGAAGCTGCGAGTTTAGAGGATGAAAGGGCGGCCTCCAAGCAAAACCCCCCAAAAGCCGAAGAAAATAAGGTCAAATCCGAAAGAAAAGATGTAAATACTAAAACTAGGTCGCCAGAACTGAAACCCAAACAAAGTTCCGGGTCTGAATTTCCATCCTCCCGCAAGAAATTTCTCGGGAACGAGCTTGAAAAGCTCCAGAAACTCAAGGCAGAGAAGAAAAAGCCTAAAAGGTATACGGAGCCTCCTATCTGGGCCCAACAATGGACGCCTCCCTCTCAACAAGGCAACGGCGGTACTCATCACGGCTCTATGGCCTCGTCTGCAGGATCATATGCCCCAAAATCAGGCGACCCATCTTCGTTTTCTCTGAAGCCGGTGTTCAACCATGAAGCCATGATCCTGACGGACTTAGAGTGCCTGATAACCGGAGTAATTCCGCCACAATCAACCGTACGCACTATAGCCGAATGGCTCTATGCCAATTTTGTCGAAATCCTGCTTGAAAATCGACAGTACGTCGAGCTCGAGCTAAAGTTTGGAACAATCATTCATAAGGAAACAGGGTCTCGTATTGATATAGGAGTTTCCACCGAATGTATCTACACAGATACTTCCAACACGCGTTTCGAAATGGGCGTGCATGAAGTGGGGTGGGCCGAAATGAAAGGGTTCCTAGATGAGTTGGAGAAATCTTATGTGGAGTTGGCCCGCAAAGATCCCTCTAAACCAAGGCGGAAATTCTCCCTTACGGAATCGGATAGTACCGATTATTTCTATCAGATATCCGAAAGAAACGAAAAGCCAAAGAAGATCCGTATCTCTAAAGATAATCTACTTACCCCACCACGGTATGTCGCGATTTCTAAACGCCGTGTGTCGGATCTTTATATTCACAATCCTTCTTCCATGTATGACCTCAGGCTTTCCCTCTCGATTGAGTTTCCAGTGAGTGACGAAAGTATCGAACCAATCATGAAGAAAAATAAGCCCTCTTTACAGCGAGGAAAGAAGAGGGCTTCATACTCACATGCGCCCACCGTGACAAGATTTGATTTCACCGAGGTGCTGACTCCCAGATCGATGAAAAACAAGTCGGGCCGTGCCGTGGTGGAGAACGACAAATCTCATGAGCTCGAGCTCGAGATCGACACGTTCCAAATCTTCAGAGGCTTCGATCGTATCAGAGATGGCTCAGATACAATCAGGTTTGAAGAGTTGGTGGAGATTTTTCTCAATAATGCCAGGTGTCTCAATAATCGTGTGACCAAACTTGCATCGAAGTAAGCAATTGTGGTTGTGAATGAGGCTTGAACCGGTGATTTTAGCAGGGAAGGGAACAAGTGGCATGTGATAAAACCTGGGTATATTGATGGCTCTCAGCTTCATTACTTTGCAGCAGTAGAGGTATGGCTAGTAACATAAGAATCTTTCGGCTTGCCAATCGAAAACTGGAAACCCCCAGCTATTTGGATTTCCGATAGGTCGACTTATGCATGTTTATTATGTGGTTACTAAAGGATTATCATCAATTGATACGTTCAGTATCAGTTGTACTACGTCTTCTTACTGACGTTTGCATCTTTCGGTCACTCGAGATTTGACTTTTAAAACAGCTTATCATTTCTTGTTCGAGTTTCGTTATTGCTCACGAACGATTCAGGAAGGAAAAGCTTTGAGTCTATCCCAGAACATCGAAAGCAGTCAGGGAAGAATAGTGGTGATTTACCAAGACGAGGTGTGCTTCTCATATGTAACAAAATCTGCCCTCTCACTGGGCTTGCAAAAATGCACATGCAAGCGTCTTCAACTTTATGGCCACCATACTTCCCAAGCTTAATAACAACACTGAATTCTCACCGAAAGGCCTTGAGTAAATTAAATAGTCGAATGAGCGCCAGCACAGGTACCTGAAAGTCGCCTCATAGGGACTTTCTCTCTGAAGCTGTTGATCAAACAAAAAAAAGTAAAAAACATAAAGCTATAATCTTGCCACAATGGAAGTGTAGACACTTACGTCAAAACACCTCACCTCTACCTTCTAAGTAAGTCGTGGGTGGGCCAGTCAACGTACAACGACGCTTATCTGCAGGCCACGATCAGCGAGACACGCACGCATGCGGTGTTTTAGATTGAAAGAATAACGACCAAGTGGACCACTTGAGAAGAACGAGTGGTGAAACACGCCTGAAACACATCTGAAACCCCCTTGAAACATACTTGAAACATTATATATCACTATTAGCCCGCGGATCCTCACATTGACTCCATGCCCCTTATGTCAGCCTCATTTCTCGTGCCGTTTGTGGCCACACTTCTAGCGGTTTTCTACGGCATGTTGCTTTTCTTGAAACACTGTCCGCGTATAGAAACCGAATCTGAAACTCTTTATATGACAAATGATGGCCAGGGAAATGTCCATAGTCTTCCGCCGAGGCTCTGTTCTAAAAAGAAACGAGACCCCACTTCGGGCGCTAGTCTTGAAATTTCGGTGGTGGTGCCGAGCTATAACGAAACTGCACGCTTGGGCAAAATGCTCGATGAAGCCGTGGCTTATTTGCAAGCAAATTACAGGGGAAAATACGAGATTTTGATCGTCGACGATGCGAGTCAAGACGGTACTGGCCAGTTTGCATTAACTGAAGCGACCCGCCTTGAACTCCCGCCACATATTTTGAAAGTAGTCACTTTGAGTATAAATAGAGGCAAGGGCGGGGCCGTGGCTCATGGAGTCTTACATGGAAGCGGGAAATATTTATTATTTGCTGATGCTGACGGTGCCACGCAATTCAGCGACGTGGCGAAGTTACTCACATACATGAATGACCAAAAACCAGGCCCGCTGGTGGCCATTGGGTCACGTGCCCACATGATCAACACCGATGCCGTGGTGAAAAGATCATTCATACGAAACTTCTTGATGTATGGGCTTCACACGTTGGTGTATATCTTTGGCATCAGGAAAGTCAATGACACTCAATGTGGATTCAAGATGTTCAACCAGGAATCTGCGGGTATGATCTTCCCACATATGCATACTGAACGATGGATCTTTGATGTGGAAATTTTGCTATTAGCTGAACTCCAAAAGATCCCGATCGGCGAGATTCCTGTGAATTGGCAAGAAGTCGATGGCTCCAAAGTCGACTTGGCAAAAGATTCTATTCAAATGGCCGTGGACTTGGTGGTCACACGCATGGCGTACATTCTAGGAATTTATGGCCTCAACGAGTGTGGAAGAATGCGTAAATAGAGACACTCTATGATAGCATGGGATAAAGGAGTCTTTGTATGTAGTGGTTACACCTTGTGGTTTTCCTTTGTGCCAAGAGCCCAATTTGCAATAGTCTCACGCGATTCTACTTTAAGCTGGCGGTGCTGCTCTCCCTTCCCATTTTTCTTGGAACACATCGTTTGACCATGGCAAGTTGCCCCGTAAAAAAGTGCACCCCTTCTTTCATGATAGCCAGGGTCATAACTTAAATCGCGAAGTTCAGAAAATTATAGATTGATCTTATTGATCAGATTTAACAGATTAACCCATTGCAGATTCATCGTCTCGGGTCCCGGCATATGAACGGAGAAAAAATCAAAGCAAATGCCCAGAAGCTAATAAGAAGAACAATAGGAAACAAATCGGGAATTGCGTGCACGTGGGAACAAGGGGCATTCTTTTTTGTCGCTATGCGTACACTGACACGCGTCTATCGGCATCGGCATTCCCAACTGCAGCACTGGGTGTGCAGATAACTCTCCGAGATCAGGCGTACATGAACATACTCTTGACCAGTTTACTTAACTTTGGTCTATTATCAGACTTTCAATTATTCTAGGGCAGACAGCATTGAGGACGAGAAGATAGCTGTTCCCGTAAACGAAGTTTACTTTTACTGATAGATCCGCTCCCTCAATCCAGGTCTCACGACAAACTACATACTGTTCTTTTCCAGATCTACCCATCCAGACGACTTTTCAGCAATCTGCTTTTTTCTTCAAGTCTGCCCAAACGCAATTTGTATGCTACGTGAGCCATGCTATCTAAAAAATCTCGAAGTCTTCTTCTAGCCGCGGCCCTGTTGTTGTGTGCGTGCTTCGTGTACGTGATTCTGACATTGGATGTGGTCCATTTAGAAGATTTCACGGGACTCACTAGTCTGATCTGGAAACTCAACGAGTCGTCGGGGTATTATTTGCTCAGTGCCCTGTGGGTGAAAACCCATCCAGACTTTCAGAAGTTGGTCGACGACGAGAACGAGCGGCCTGTTTCAAAAGGTGAACTTACAGAATTCATCGCTGATCAGCTCAACACTCCAAACGGAGAATATTTGAAAAAGATCGAGACGGATATCCGTGAAAAATACACCGAAGAGTTCAAAAATACGTTGAAAACGGAATTGGAGGCTTCATTGAGGGAAGAAGTCACGAAATCGCAGTTTGCCAACGATCTTAAATCCTTCAAAATCGAGGAACAGTTGCGTGCAAGTTACTTGAACAGTAACCGGGAATTACTCAAGAATGAAATAATCAATGACTTTCTCAAAGATACTACAGACCAACAACTTAAATCAAAAATACGGGACCTGGGCTATCTCGGAATTGACCGCAACAAATACTTCCAGAATGTATTTGGCCACATTTACGGTCAATTTGCTCCAAGTGGAACTGGGATCAGTCGAAGGGGAAAAGACGTGCCTCTGAATGGAATAAAGGAAGTCACGGCACCTCCCAAAAGCAAATCCGAATTGACTAATCGCCGCGTTGAAGTGAGGCCCGAGGATATAACTGACTTGCGGGAAAAACACGACGGATTTGTTTCATTTCTTCGCTCGCTTCCTGTGCCTCCAGTTGAAATCTCTTCTGGCGATGGAATTCTTTTGGCTGCGGGAAAAACACATATCGTTGGCGCTCTCAATGTGATTGTGCAACTTCGAGAAATGGGGTCGGAGCTTCCAATCGAGCTTTTCCTTGATTCCAAAGCCGACTATAACAAAAGATTATGTGAAACTCTTATGCCAAGGTTCGGGGGTAGATGCTTGGTGATTGAGGAAATCTTGGGTCTGGAAATCTATGCCAAGGTCAAGGAAGGATTCCCCATGAAAGCAATAGCATTGGTGCTTACGTCTTTCGACAACACCATATATCTTGATTCCGATAATTTTCCCATACGAAATGTCGATCCCTTGCTACAGTCGGAGCCCTTTCTCAAAACCAGATTTATTTTGTGGCCCGATAATTGGCATAAGGGAACCTCGCCCATCTATTATGATATTGCCAGGTTTATTGCCGGAGAACCTATAAGACGCAATGGGCTCAGCAATGAAGAGTCGTTTGCGCTGTATATTTCCAAGGACAAAGACACCGAAGTCTTGTTCCATGATCTAGATGGAATCCCCCCATTCACCAGTGTGGAATCCGGCCAGCTTGTGTTTTCCAAACGCGAGCATTTCCGCAGCTTATATTTGGCCTTATACTACAATTTACATGGCCATTCTTTCTATTACCCTTTGTTGTTCCAGGGAGTGTTTGGAAGCGGCGATCGAGAGACCTTCGTTCCGGCCTTGCACGTGATGAACGAGCCATATTATTTGACAAGCTGGCAATTGAAATTCAGTGGCATCAACCGGCCGTTTCCTGGGAGACCTGAGAATACGTTCCACGACGAATCCACCATGATTCAAAGAGATCCTGGAGCGCTGCTCAAATTCATAAATGCTTGGAAACTCTGGCTAGGGACTCAGGTACTAGATACGCGTCTTGATCCGTTTCAAAATGGTGAGTATACACTGAACCTTTTGTCGAAGTTTTTCGAGGAAAATAGGGAGGTTGAGGAACCACCAGCATTATTCTTGCATGTGCACTCGCCTAAGATCAACTCGGTTTTCAACGAGCTTTCTAAAAAGGGAACATACGATTATAGCGACCGATATGTGAAAGAAATCGGCCAAAACGAAGAAATCTTAGGCTCCACGGATTGGGAGTTAAAGTTCCAGGCTATAAATGCCTGGAATACGTGCGAGGGTATGAACGATAAGGAATATTGGGCTTCGTTTGACCTTGACCATCGTGAAATATGCAAAAAACTGCGTGATTACGTGTTGAACTTGAAAAAAACGTCAAATGATGTCGGTGCAGCAAATTTAAAGGTTTTAGAAACGTGAGTCCCATACAAAACTAGTCGTTTGTGGCAAGGTACTTTTTGAAAAGAATGGGCGATTGAGGACGTGTCAAGAGAATGAATGCTCGAGAGATCAAGGTTGGCTGTGCTGTGTGAAACCTGATTGTCTCTTTCTTGAAATGGACTGTCGAGCTGGCTCGATACATTTTACCGCTTTGGCGAAGGTATGTTCATGGCCCCATATCTATATTGTGGGATCATACATGCGCTAGACCTCATAGACAATATGCATATGATATACTTGGACACTCTGCATAAACCGAATTTGAATGACGAAAGAAACGAGATAGGATGATGTTTTTGTCGCATGTGGTGGTTTAAATTTTTATTGTCCATGAAAGAATTACCATGCCCCATTGACGATACGAGTTGACCGTCGAAGAACGTTCAAGAATCACTCTTCAGCAAATGGTATTGCTCTCACTTTACCAGACACTCAAAAGCCCAGTTGAGCGATTGAGTTGAGCGATCGGTTTCTGCCCACTCCCTAACATATGGAACGAGCTCTTGCTTCCTTACCTGGTTTTATTTTTGGCTACTCTGTTAGCTTAGCAACCAGATGCTGGCGGCCAACGCTATGTTTTTGTCCGATTGGGCATTTATTGTCTATTCATTGGTGCTCAAATCAAGATTAGCATTCTTTATCAGGTCCTGATTTAGGCATGCATCGACAATCAGGTACAATTCACAAATGCTTCAGTACCAGTGTTGTGCGCTGTCGTAATTTATCGTAATACGTTTTATTTTTACGTGTTTTGCGTTTATTTTACGCCTTTTTTCGTTTTTTATTCCTTTTTCTTACGTTTTTCACGGTTTTACTAAGGTCTTACTTCAGTAAGGTACTCATTAACCAGTGCTGCACACCTTGTTCAGATATTGGGTTGAAGCCCAAGCAGAAGCACCTGACATGCACGTATTCACGGCCGTGAATTTTGTCAGACTCGAATGCTCCTTGCCCGTTCATTGAAAACAAAAACGAGAACAACTCGCCTCATTTACGCCGCCTTCTACAAAGCCCATTTTCACTATTCTGCGTGCTCAAGTACGATGACAGATATCTCTTCGGAAGAGTCTAGTTCACAGGCTGATTTTGATTCCATTGGATTGAAACAGCTGAGTTCGCCTGCTTTAAAATTAAGTCTTTTCAAACAACAAGTCTTGGAGACTAAACCTGACCAAGGTAGGCTTGTCTCGCTTACGTGTAACGTTCCTTATTGCTCTCGAAAGCATACCCATAAATACCCGGGGAATATGACAACTTTAATCAAGCATTACAAATCTAAATACCGACATTTGTTGTATCGTTTCGCTAAGATCTGCACTAAAGCTTGG
Source organism: Metschnikowia gelsemii (assembly GCA_030561745.1). NCBI lineage: Eukaryota > Fungi > Ascomycota > Pichiomycetes > Serinales > Metschnikowiaceae > Metschnikowia > Metschnikowia gelsemii. The sequence continues at coordinate 23,498 of JAKTYA010000185.1, forward strand.
TGGAACATAATTTTGAAGTAAGTAAATACATAAATCTATATTATCAACACATTTTCAGAGAGCCAAGTGGAGAGATTGCCCGCAAATAAGATCATGAACAAATTACGAAAATCATTACGATGAATTACGAGAATCACTAAGATGAATTACGAAAATCATTACGATGAATGACGAAATATTTACGACAATATTACGCCAAAAATTACAATTTACGATTACGATGGTGATTACGAAGGCTCCCAAAAACGTAATTTAAATATAAATTATGGGGGTGATTACGGTGGCCCCAAATTTCGTAAATCGTAATTTTGGCGTAATATGAGCGTAACGCGCAACACTGATTATAGGTGAGTGAGGCCCGTGTCGCGGCAGAATTACACCTCAGGGATCTACTATCAAGCCTACTAGAGAGATAAAGGGGCACATTTATATTGCAAGTTCCCCTAATTTTTTGCCAGAAATACCCCTCCAGTTAATAGTGCCAAAATCATGAAAAAGGCTTCTTATAGAAATCATGACGGAACAAATTGGCGCTGCAATTTCTTGCAATTTCTTGCAGTTTCTTGCAGTTTCTTCCTCACAGCACTCGGAGCATCAGGGCCCGTGCAGTCCCAGACCCGCGCCCGGAGAAAAACACCCGGCCCAAAACCCACCCGAAAAAAAGTATCGCCTAAACCAGGAAAACGTACCCTTTCTTTTCGATCCACTCCAATATGTTGAGATCTAATATCAGACAATTTGTCAGATTCAACTCGTCGAAAGCCGGCCACTACGATGCAGTCGTTATCGGCGGCGGGCCCGGCGGGTATGTGCACGCCATCAAGTTGGCCCAGCTTAACTATAAGACTGCTTGTATTGAATCCAGAGGAAGTCTTGGAGGCACGTGTCTTAACGTCGGGTGTATTCCTTCCAAGGCGCTTTTGAACAACTCGCATTTGTACCATCAAATCAAGCACGACTCCGAAAACAGGGGTATTGAGATAGCCGGCGACGTTTCGATCAACGTGTCCAAATTGCAGGCGGCTAAAGATAAGGCGGTCAAGGGGTTGACGTCCGGTGTGGAGATGCTTTTCAAAAAGAACGGCGTCACTTACTTGAAGGGTCACGGCTCTTTTGTGGACGATAAGACCGTCAGCGTCAAGGGGCTTGACGGCGACGAGTACAAAGTCACTGCAGACAACATCACCATTGCCACCGGGTCTGAGCCCACACCTTTCCCTGGAATCGAGATCGACGAGGAGCGCATTGTATCGTCCACGGGTGCTTTGGCTTTGAAGGAAGTCCCCAAGAAGATGGCCATCATTGGAGGTGGTATTATTGGGTTGGAAATGGCATCTGTGTGGTCCAGATTGGGTTCTGAGGTCACGGTGATCGAATTCCAGGGCTCTATCGGTGCAGGCATGGACGCTGAGGTCGCGAAGACCACCCAGAAATTGTTGGCCAAGCAAGGCTTGAAGTTCAAGTTGAACACCAAGGTCACCAAGGGTGTCAGAGAAGGAGACAACGTCAAAGTGGGCGTGGAGGACGTCAAGAGCGGAAAGACCGAGGAGCTCGACGCCGACGTTTTGTTGGTGGCTATTGGTAGACGGCCATACACCAAGGGCTTGAACCACGAGGCCCTTGGCTTGGAGCAAGACGACAAGGGACGTTTGGTGATTGACTCGCAGTTCAGAACCGCCAAACCGCATATCAGAGTCATTGGTGATGTCACCTTTGGCGCCATGTTGGCCCACAAGGCCGAGGAGGAGGGTATTGCCGCTGCCGAGTACATCAAGCATGGCCACGGTCACGTCAACTACGGCACGATTCCTTCGGTCATGTACACACATCCTGAGGTCGCTTGGGTTGGTGCCAACGAGCAGCAATTGAAGGACGACGGCATCAAATACAAGGTGGGTAAGTTCCCCTTCATTGCCAACTCCAGAGCCAAGACTAACCTTGACACCGACGGTTTTGTCAAGTTCCTTGCGGATGCAGAGACCCAGAGAGTCTTGGGTGTACACATTATCGGTCCAAATGCTGGTGAGATGATCGCTGAGGGTGGTTTAGCCATGGAATACGGTGCTTCAACCGAGGACATTGCCAGAACGTGCCACGCTCACCCAACTTTGTCAGAAGCTTTCAAGGAAGCCGCCTTGGCCACCTTCGACAAGCCAATCAACTTTTAGAAGTGTTCTAGACAACTGGTGGGACATGCTTGTCTTGCCGAATTAGGTATTATATATCTACGTACACACAATAAAGGGGGTGTTTAAAAAGATCTCAGGCATGATCGTGATGTATAAATGATTAAGTGTCTATTAAAGTAAACATATATATGATAAATGATGTTTTTCATCCGACTTATCTTTTCAAAGAATACAATGTCCATTTCATTTCTCTCGTCAAGATGATACAATGTCTATATAACTTCTCTCGTCAAAATGAGACAATGTCCATTTAGCTTATCTCGTCAAGATGATGTAAAGGGCGTGGATAATACCTGGAATATAACCAAGAATTGTCAAAAGAATGTTCAAGAAGAAAGCACCAGAGCATCCGACCTCAAGAAACACACCCAAAGGTGGCAAGATGACGGCAACGATAATCTTAAGAATGTCTCCGCAAACCATTATGAGTGATATTTTTTATTGTTCTGGTTGATGTGAATTAAAAATCCTGCAAAATTTTATGAAGCAAGCAATTGAGTTCAGGGAATAAAATATTAGGAGTTCATTGCCGGTTATTAGGGGAATGACTTGCCTTATATAATGTAAATGTATGCAATCGGCTTAGCCGCACGGGTCATTCGTTGAACTGGAGCAACAAACGAGATCCTGCACAGACCCATATGCCTTGGCTGCGGGTTAGATGCAGAGCCGCGGAGAGGCTTTCTGAGCAAGTTCATGGCTCATGGCTCTGAATCACCTAGAAGGAGTAAAAGGTGGTTTCTTCATATATATAAGCCGATCGATTCTTCTGATCAGCAAGAAAATATATTTTATTTGTTTCCCAGTTGACCAAACAAATTCAAGCCGTCTTGAGCCCGTGAAAATTGGCCACATTCTCCGCGCACGTGACCCCATTTTTGTGGGTAGCCTGCATAGAGAAACCGCAATTTTCTGTATGGTCATTATATGCACACCACGAAAGAAAGTAGTCACGTAAAGTGACCGGAACTCGAATTCTTGCAAGGGCAACGCAAGTCCCAGATCTTGGCAGCCAGTTATTTATAGAATCGGAAGCTGAACAATAAATATTCCAGAACAGGTGGTGGATTCGGATTTCTGTATATAGGTTTTCTCATGTAGAGAATCTTGCTGGTTTACGGTTTTTAGTCAAACAAGATTTTTTTTTATGGATGCAAGGGACTGCCGAGATTAGGAGCCAGTGACGTATGCGGAACAACTTGTGGAAATCCGCAATTAAAGAGACACACGGATGTTTTGGCATTTATGAAAGATGACATAAACATAGTGATTGGAATAACGACATTTGAAATACGACATTTGAAATACGACATCTGAAATACGACATTTGAAATACGATATCTGAAGCATGGGAATACATTTAAGCGAAAGCCCATGGAGTTTGATGAGCCTTTAGATCTATGTGATCATGCGAAATATGATGCGTGAGCTCAACCCAAGGCATTTCAATATTGCCATTTTGCTGACTCAGTTTCATACGGCGTAGATTATTGTCACATTGCTTGGTTGATCAATGTCAGTATATTTCCTCATTTTTGGGTGTAATAGGCAATATGATAGTGAAACAGCGTTCTCTGATCTCAATCATGGTCAATTTCGGTCGGCTGGCTTTTGTTAGAACAAGTAGCGTCATCGATGCTGGTTGACTGAAAAGGATTTGCCTAGAGACAATTACTATTTTCGCATTTTGGTTGACTGAGAAGGATTTGCCTAGAGAAAATTACCATTTGAACATTTTGGTTGAATGCAATTGTATTGCGAGTAAATCAATGTCGAAGCCGGGAGTTTACTCGGTTTGGATCCTGAAAAATTCTATAATACTCGAGCCAGAGTAGTCTGCTTACTTGTGAATTCCGTCTCCCAAAATCAGAAAGGCTGAACTGAAATCGTCTTTCTTAAGAAAATCTGCTGACCTGGTGGATGAATACCCATTCTCGAGGTTGAAAACCACCAGCAGAATCTTTTACAAAGATTTGGTCAATGAAAGATGGAAGCTTTTTTCAGCGCACGAAGCTTTGAAAAACACCACGTATATTTAACATCGAAACCAAGCTTTGCGGAATCCAGCGATTTTTAGCTATTCGGCTAGTAACCTGAGAGCTTGGACTGAAATATCGACTGCTTATTGAGCTTGGCGTGGATGTTTCTGTCAGTATCGACTTTTTCTGAGAAAGTCAAACTCATTGGATTATTCAGAATTACGAACCGTTAAATCGGGGCAGGTATTAAAACTTGACATACCGGGAACTTAACAGCTCTTCACTGTCAAACACTTGAGTACAAATCCCTACTTGCTTGGGAAGATCCCCAAGATCTCAATTCAAAAGACAATACATTCAAGATTCTTCAGTAAAAGAAATTAAAGAAACAGAAACATGCCATCGACACTGATCACGTGTATCTTAAAAAGTCTAAAGATTATCGCTTATAGAAGGAATGCACATCTTGTATCATTTTAATGCGGACTAGAATGGTAAGGATGTCCTGACGTTTGCTTCGGGAAAAAAGTTTGTGAGTTCCTTTCCAGAAAAGCCCTGGGTCAAAGAAATCATATAAGGCGATGCTTTGCCTTGAGGTTTGCCTTTAAGATCGGTATTTCAGAGAAGCTCATCAGGTATTTTTCGAAACTAAGACTTCTCATACCAAGTACACCTAGGAACTGAAATTTTGACAAATCAGAACATGAAGGCATCAAGTATTGCGGAATTAACAACGCTCAGAGTGTAGTTACTTCTATGAAACCTTGATAAGTGGCAGGAATTCATGAAAACACTACGAGAATATATAGATACAGCATACCTCGAAGTGTAAAGAGGCAACTGGCCTTGCAGGTGGTGTTATATTGGTACCCGTGCCGTATTAGTCAAAGTGGCGTGCTTGATGAAGGAAGAAAATGAAGACCGAGGCGATAAGAGAGGCGACAAGCTTTTACCAAATGGCCCAAAGTTTGAGAAAAATGCTCGAGTTTTCGGCAATGTGGCTAATGATCGAATCTTGGCGGTATATGAGTAAGAGGCGACGGCATATATTGAAAATGGAGTGGTGCTAGAGTTGGCTAACTTGCCTGAAAGCAACCAGTGCTTTCTAAAAGCGTTAGCAACTGATTTAGCCGGGTGAATGATTTGAGCGAATGCTTGGCTGAGGAAGAAAGAACAGGTATACCATTAGCGTACGCCGATGGTGCCTTGATAGCAGCTGGTCCGGTTATATGTGATTTAGCAGCAAGACAGTAAACATATAAGGGTTAAATTTCCGCATACTTCTGCCAATCTAGAGTGACTCTACTTGTATGGTTAAGACTTTTGTTCAGGTCATGACTTTTGTTCACGTCATGACTTTCGTTCAGGTCATGACTTTTGTTCAGTTCATGCCTTTCGTTCAGGTCATGACTTTTGTCAACGTCAGGTACACGACTAGTTGGCAAGTGTATCTGTCCTTATTTCTGCTCATACTTGATATGCTACCGTTTCTCCGTTGGCGAAAGTGAAGTTTGGCTAATTTTGATATCTTAAAAAGATATGGCAACTTTTTTTGAAAATTCATTAGTTCAACAGTACCATTGAATACTCCATCCAGGTGACAATAGTCTAGCTTGGTCTTCCCGTGTTGGACTACGAGCCTTGTTTGTGTGACATAAGAGACATCTCCAAAAGGAATACTCGCCGTTCTCTTATGAAAACGAACCAGTATCGCCAGTCAAAATCGCTAGTAACCTTGTTTGAAGCCCATACCACGGTGAGAAAAAGCACATTGTCTGGTGGGCTAGCAACCGCACACAGCGTATGGCCAGAAGACGTTGAGCAAGCATCTCAAAAGTCATACTTGATATGCGTCATTCAGAAGTGAAACTGAGAATGCTTCCTTTTAAACCAGACGAGAGGACGGTGCTCACCACAACAAACCACGTTTCACAAGCGTTCAACACAAGCTCAAAGCTCAGTTTCGCTGAAAACCCGGCAAACCATGCGTGAAAAGAAATCGTTATTTTATCACGATATTGGTGAGTTCACTGTGCTTCTAAATAGTTCTGAGGCAGTAGTGATATCATGAAATATAGCATGAATGTAGTATGAATATAGTATGAATGTAGTATGAATGTAGTATGAATGTAGTATGAGATTTCGAATGAAATATAGTATGAAATAGAGAATGAAAAATAGTATGAATGTAGTATGAATGTAGGATGATTGTAGTATGACATGAGGCAGATGTCAGCTCCGGGTTCGGTCATAGGTAATTCGTACATTATAGTAGTTAATACTTGCTTAGCTCTTCACCCAGAATCAGGGTAACGGCCACTACAGCCGGCCGACAGAATGAAACATAGTATGAGATGATGTATGAAAAGTAGCATGAAATAGTGGATCAATAAAGTATGAAATACAGTATGACATACTTTAGTGGCCGGATCGAGTGAAACTGGAGGGAAATGCGTCTCTATTACTTTGGCTAACTTGACGTGATCCAATCTTGGTTAACAGAACACTCCTCATTAAAGAAAACAGATGTTAGTCAATTCTAATAATCAACTGTATGACGCTTGAGATGATGCCTTAAAGTATAGGAAAGCCGTAAAATGTCGTATGTATATTCGCTTAGTTTTTTGCAACCTTGGATTACCCAAGCAACGGCACGCGGTGCACGCACATACGGTTGGCTATATTGTTAGATGCGTTATATGCCTACAGAGCACGAATGATCGGTGGATTTCAGTTGGAAGAAAATTAATTAGAGATAAGTTTACGAGCTCGTGTATTTGCAAATTATTCGTTTATTGTTCGTACATTATTCGTATACTATTCGTATATTATTCGTATATTATTCGTATGATATCCTTAATTATTCGTGTATTACTCGTATATTATTCGTATATCATTCGTTTTTTATTCGTATGTTACTCGTATATTATCCGTATAAGCTCACTGAAAAGGAAAGAAGTAGCCACCAGAAGCCTCTCGAGAAATATCAATTACAATATGAGATATTAAGAATTCACAGGAATTCTGTCGATCAAACTTCAATTATGAGCGAAATTGGCAATACATATGGCAGCAAGAGATAACGCCCAGATCTTCATATACATCTCGAAGCGAGAAATAAGGCCCGTATCCTTAAATACATCTCAAAGCGAGGAATAGGGCCCTGATCTTCAAATACACATGACAATAAGAGATAAGGCCCTGATCTTCAAATACACATGACAATAAGAGATATGGCTCGCTAACGGCCTTCCTCACTGAGTAAGTGCCACCACATTCATCTTCAACAGAACAGATCTCAGGAGGTTCACTTTCAAATAGCAAGAAGAAACCGCATTACAACCGAGCCAACCGAAAAGAAAAATGAACCCTCCCAATATTTCATTCCAAGAGTCCATTCGTCACCTCCCACATCAGTGCTGCAGTTTACGCAGAGATTCTCAAATTCAGGTGCGCTCCCGCGTACCTCACAGACCAGTGGAAAAAGTTCTTCACAGTTACTCATAATGTCGCACTCACCGCACAGGCATACATCTCGAACCCGCCTGAATCCAGCGGAACACGACTAATATCAAATCAAAAGGACAAGAAAATGTCGGAGTTATCTTTGCAAATCTTGAAGGCCGTGGACCAGCACAATGGGATCTCAAATACCTTGGAGTTTGACGAGTTTAAGGCGATTGACGTCAACACTTTACAGGCCTCATTGACGTCTCTATGGGCCAAAGAAATGATCCAGTTCAAGAAGATCGAAAGCGATTTTTGGGTTTTGACAAAAGAGGCCGAGGACTTTCTTGTTTCTGGATCTCATGAGATCCGTGTCTTGGACGAGGTGTTGAAATCTCTCGAAGGGTTGAAAATCACTGACGTCAACACCAAATTAGGCCAGGTGGGCAAGTTAGGACAAGGCAAGGCGTTCAAAAATGGATGGATTGCCAAACACGGAGATAAGTTGGTGGCCAAGGTGGCGCAATTGCCCAAGGATACCGTTGTGGAGCAGCTCCAGGAGATCAAACAGACTGGAAGTTTGGGCGATAAGAAGGAGATTGCCGAATTGAAGAAACGGAAGTTGGTGACGTTGACGAAGATTGTGGGGTACAACGTGACGAAGGCGGAGAAATTTGCGTTGACCATCACGAATTTCGAGACTGATATCACCTCGGACATGGTCACCAGTGGCAGCTGGAAGGACGCTTCGTTCAAGCCATATAACTTCAACTCAGAGGGTGTTTTCCCGCACTCGGGAGCCTTGCATCCTTTGATGAAGGTCAGAGAAGAGTTCAGGCAGATTTTTTTCTCGATGGGATTCACGGAAATGCCCGCCAATCAGTACGTGGAGTCTGGATTCTGGAATTTCGACGCATTGTTTGTTCCTCAGCAGCACCCGGCTAGAGATTTGCAGGATACGTTCTATTTGAAAGACCCGGTGGCGGCCAAAATTCCTGAGGACTCCCAATACCTCGAGGATATCAAGGCGGTGCATCAGGAAGGAAAGTTCGGGTCGATTGGTTACAGGTACCCATGGAAAGAAGAGGAATCGCTCCGGATGGTTTTGCGTACACACACGACGGCGATTTCCGCGGCGATGTTGAAGCAATTAGCCGCTGACCCAAAGCCCACCAGGTTATTTTCCATCGACCGGGTGTTCCGAAATGAGGCCGTGGACGCCACACATTTGGCCGAGTTTCATCAGGTTGAGGGTGTGCTTGCCGGGTACGACATCACTTTGGGCGATTTGATTGGGTTCATGGAAGACTTCTTCTCGAAAATGGGTGTAGATGGCTTAAGGTTCAAGGCCGCGTATAACCCATACACGGAACCTTCTATGGAGATTTTTGCTTACCATAAGGGTCTAGGTAAGTGGGTAGAGATCGGAAATTCCGGAATGTTCCGCCCAGAAATGTTGGCGCCTATGGGCTTGCCTCCAAACTTGCGTGTCTTGGGTTGGGGGCTTTCTTTGGAAAGACCTACCATGATCAAGTACGGCGTGTCTAATATCAGAGAGTTGTTGGGCCATAAGGTATCGTTGGACTTCATAGAAACCAACCCTGCGGCGAGATTGGACGAGGACTTGGTCGGGTGAGATTCTGAAGGTGGAATGTGATTCAGGAGATGGAATATAGATAAGTAATACATTCATCGGTAAAGGTAAATGGTGAAGAAAAGGAAGGTATTCGGGTCGTGACAATCAAAGGTCGATGGGGTTGTGGGCTCGTGCAGGTAGATCTGGTGACACTGATAAGGGTGGCAAAGATTAATTGATGGATACTGCGTTGTGGGATATGCTTTAGGGAGACTTTGTGTTTGTCGACTTGTCCTCAAAAACCGCATAAGCATCGTCTTCGTGCAATGAAAGTAAACACGATCTCATTGCTGCTGTGTACTGCCTAGGCCTTGCATTTTATGGCTGACTCCACTCATTTCGTTTTTTGCTCTTCTTTCTCTATTGTATGTCCAGTTCCTCCTGATAATTGTGAAAATGGGCCTTTTTGGACGCATGTGAAGTGGCCATATTCCTGGCTTGATATTGCTTACTGCTAAATCTCACTTGTGGTTGCAAGCCATTTTATTCCACACCATGAATTGCTTGGATTCAGGCGTAAATATGTTCGCCAATATCCCCTGAGTACTTTGTTTACCTAAAATATTTTATTACGAGTTTGAGAATTACAATTTTGTTTCAACTTATAGGGGAGTTTAAGTATCCTATGACTCTCTTAACCAGTGCGGTGAAGCCCCGGTAAGTAGTTATTTATTGTGCGTGTGTTTTGCACGAATATTTGAGCCATGTTGCGGGGGGTCCACATAGATGTATTTTTTATATGAGTCGAACGATAATTTTTGGCGGTTTACTAGCGAGTATAAATTATAGAGTTCGAATATCATCTTAAGAATTCGTCATTTTTATGGTCAGAAGGCACATGCTACTCCTTCTCGATAAGAAATTTTGTTAGAAAGAAAACTCGAGCCATGTTGCGGGGGATCCATGTAGATGAATTTTTCACATAAGTCGAACGATAATTTTTGGCGGTTTACTAGCGAGTAAATCTTATAAACATCCTAGTGAGAATACATCTTATTTCAGGCAGGATTTATTAGATAATCACTTGCTATTAGAGGGGTTGTTTTGTAAGAGAAAGGGGATTCTTATTATTCCTCTTTTAGTCCTCGATTTTAAATAATCTTTCTCTTCAGTCCATATCAAACATAAATTAAAAAAAAAATTAAACGGAATAAAATTGCCTTGACATACTTTTGATGATTAATTGCCGGCCAAACTGAAGCTCTTCAAGATTCAGAAAATTTCGGAATGCTCGTATGTTTGAATGTTGATATCATACTTGGAAGATATTAACTCTTCACTGTATCACTTTGTCGTACTTAATTCAATTCACGGATGTAAAATGAGAGCTGGCTCCAAGAATCTTAGGACCCTAGACCGGCACATAAAGGCAGAAAAAGGGTGTTTAGGCACTATAATTTGGTTCGTCTAAGCGCAATATTTGGGTCTCCTAACGATGTATCTCGATGTTAACATGATCTCAACTTTGAATTTGCTTCAAATATTCGGTCGACGAATCAAGAATATCGTCTTGGCCTTTGTTTTGTTCCAGAATTAACCGGAATTTGTTAGTGAGTATACAGACCCCGATACTTGAATACGTAATGTGCACACATCTTGGTATGAAGGGTCGAGCCTCGAGGAAATCATACTTGCTCCCTTAACGCTGGAAACTTAAGTTGAGATCTTCAGTGTCTTCAATATATAACTGCTGGGATGAGGAACTATTCAAGCATGACTGTGCTAAACTTCCGAATTGTTTATTCAAATTTTTTGCTTTGTTGGTATTCGATGAAGCTGTTATGGTACATCTTTAATGGCACATTTGTTATGGTACATTTGTTATGGTACATTTGTTATGGTACATTTGTTATGGTACATCTGTTTTCGGTACATTTGTTATGGCAAATTTGTTATGACAAATTTGTTATGGTACATCTGTTCTTGGTACATCTATTTTCGGTACATTTGATAGTAGCACGAACACATTCTTGGTACATTTGATTTCGGGACAATTGTCATTGGGCCATGTTATTGAGCCATATTATTGATGACATACTATTGGTGACATGATTATAGTGACATGTTACTGATGACATTATATTAGTGCCATGACATCGGTGATATACTTTTGACCAGTCTTATCACTTGCTTCGAGACTTCAAAAATCAAAATGAGGTCCTACTTGAACATCAAAGATGCAACTTTTAGAGACTCAAGGCTATGTAAAACTCTGTAGTCGGGTTTTGACGGCACATGAATTATGATAAATCGACCGGCAACCCACCCAATAAAAACTGGCTGCGAAATATGAGGCCCGACGCTTGAAAACCAATCAGCATGAAGAGCATTATGTTTAGTGCATACGGAATCAGGGATGTCGGTAGAAGATCAACCAATGACAGAAACGAATAAGAGAGTAGCGATGTTTATGAGACGTGTATCTTTGTGTCTTTTCTTTGGGATCATTTTCAAGGAGAGAATTGACAGTTAACTTGAGCTGAAGGCCTATACAATTATTATCTATTCTCCGACCTGCTCAAACTTCCCCACATATTCGTGTAAACCATACTATGCACTTTTATTCCAGCCATATCACTATGGAAAAGGAAACAGGATGGCAAGAGCTTCCTGGTTGAAAAATGCAATTTTGGAGACCGGATTCATATCTGATTAAGTCTCCGGATCTCATGTCCAAGACTTGTGAAACTTGAGACATAAGCATCTAGTGGAGATAGCCTGAAAAGTTTGCGTGATTTCAAAAAACGGCTCCTTGAAAATATCTCTAGAAACTATTTTTAAATACAGGAAAGAGGAAGTTTTGGAGCAAACCATTACTTCAAAACAGGATTTCAGTACTGGTGTCTTCTTCACGCTTTTCAAACATGTGGTATATGTAGATAATTTTGGAAAAGGCCGGTCATTCAAGTTTAAACGGGGCCCAAGTTCAGGGAAAAGTATCGACCACACCTTCGCCCATCACACATGTCTCGCTTATAAACGCTTGATGGATGGCCCATAAAGGGCCAAAGGATTGAGAAGCAACGGGAGAAGCCACTTCACGAAAACGAGACTTACATACCTTCCTCAATCGATGCGCCGCACATGGACCAACCAATTCACTATATACTTGATCTGAATTTCTATGGCAGCTACTCACCTAAAAGGAAAAGTACAACACTTAAAACTCCCCTAAAATACCCTGGAAATCGGAACAGCCACTGTCTCTCTTGTGATTTCATACTTTCAAAAATTGATCTCTCTTGTGATTTCACACTTTCAAAAACTGAGAACATCATCTGTTTCTCATAGTTCACTAATTGCTGCAACTTGGCTGTACTTCATGCCACTCCAGGCCCAGGGCCGCGCTTTTTTTCGCAGCCCCAGCCTCCAGGGCCTCCGACCGCAGCGACTGTTACACTAAACGTAATTACGCTGATTATTACTGCCCATCAATATAAGCCTATTCATGGACAGATCACATATAAATGACAGAATTGAAGCAGCTTTAGACGATACGCAAAGATAGATACACCAATAGATACACAAAATCAGCTACACTGCATATTCACTGTTGCAAAAAATCGCCCCAACTCACCTGCAAACGCCAAGCAAGAATCAAAAGTGCGGGCCACGCGTTCGCACCTCACCCATTTCTGGGACCATTTCTGGGTCCATTTCCAGGCCCTAGGACCATTTCGCGGTCCATTTCTCGACCTAAGAATGATCAAGGCACACAATACGAGACCCAAATTCCCCTATATAACACCCATAAGACCCCACCATAAACCGCCTTAAACCACTTCAACCCACTTCAACCCGCTCCAAATTCTTGGAAATGTCTCAGGAATCACGGCGCGACGCAAAGAAATCCGGCCCAGAGGAATTCACGTGTAAATGGGCCGGGTGCACGGACACAGAGTTCCCGTCTCTTGCCTCTCTAGTGACTCACGTCAGCAACCAACATCTCGCCCAAATGTCGCTGGCCGTGCCCAATGTGCCGGTCCGCTACAGCTGCCAATGGGAAGGATGCTCCCGGTTTTTTGTCGAGCAGCCTTCGAGGTTTGCGCTCATTTCCCACTGCCGCACACATACTGGGGAAAAGCCGTATTTCTGTCCTATTCCCGAATGCGAAAAACACTTCACTAGATCCGACGCCTTGGCCAAACATGTCAAGGGCGTCCACGACTTGCATCAGCATCGAGACGCCATCGGGCTCATGCGGTATCGTAACGATAAGGGCAAGTACGAGCTCCCACAAGTAGACGTACATTCTCTTTCAGACGAGCAGTATACAGAACTATTAAATCGGGACTATGAACTCAGAGTACCATGGTGGTTTCTGGAGAAGTTTGTGAATGTTCTACAGGACGACCGGGCGTCGCTTGATCTGATTTACGACCAGCCACACGACTTGAGGCAGTATGAATTGGCCACGCTTCGATATAAGAAGTTTCTTGAGGGCCATGACAACGACGAGCTCATATCTTCGTATGACGTGCAAACAAACCCGGACTTGGCCTTGCTACAGAAGGATACACGCACTCTACTTCATGAATTTCAGCAGACTCCGCCGCCTAAACTGGCAACAATAGCGAAAAAGCCGAGCTCGCTGGCTCAAACTTACGATTCCTTGAACGCGACATTAGCCACGGCCTCAAAAATTAATAAGCTTGTCACGCGCAAACTCAAAGCTGCCGTGCGTGAGAAACGCCGTCTCTGGACAATCAACCAGGCCTTACTTGATGCTAATATCAAGCTAGGGCTTTCTACAGGCATTCATCCGGCAGGGCCCGGGTCATTGGATGCAGTCGACGAGGAGCTTTTGAACGAGGGAATCGAGGTTGGCGAGGAGTAGTTTGAAAGTCGTTGTTTTAGTCGAAATCGGGGGATCTAGGGCTGTTACAGTTGCTCTCGGACATCACGTCCCAACACAATTCGAGTATAGACGCCCCCACCCGATGATGTGATGTTTATTCTCTACGGCAGCATAGATCAAACCTTGGCTATATCTATTCGTTGTTGCTACAATATAACATTCTATGGAGTTGCAGGACTCCTCTTTTCTTCCGCTGGCCGTTCAACCGTTCACTGAGATTATTAGTATTCAGAGAATACTGTGATTTTAGAAACTCGGTTGGTTTTGCGGGGTTTTTCATAAACTACTGCTGAAATCGGTGGTATTGACGGAGTCAGAACTATAGACGTGGACCAAGCTCCACTGACCGGCCAGCTGCAAGCATCTCTTTGGCTGCATAGAGATACTGGTCAAGCTAGTATTTACATTGCAATCGATCTTGGACTATAAGGTGCTTACAAAATATGAAACCCCCCCTCTTTTCCCGGTTCAAGCAATACCTAAAAGAGGTTCTGGGTCAAACGTCTCTTTATTCCATAGTTGTGAGGAAGCTGTTATATTTTTTGAAAAAAAGACCACTCTTTCATATCTGGACCGCTTGAAACAGAAATTTGCTTGGTTTTCCAAAGTACCATCGGACAGAATTTGCTACTGTGAAGTTCAATTTTCAGGATTTAAATTTTTGATTGTGGGGTGTAGCAAGCTTCATTGAGTCAAATTTACGTCTCAAAGCATTAAGAGAGAGAAAGCGAATTTCATAACATGGAGAATTGGGTAGTATACCGAAAAGGATAGTATACGGGGCTGAAGCATCATCTTTCGACCATGAGCTTATTTGAATATTCGAATTTTTTTCAATTACAGCTTAGGCTTCTTATAAATACCTAGCTGGGCCTGTTACGTATAGTCTCGGTTGCTATAAAACAGTAATGTTTCAGGAAGCCTTTAGCGTTCGTTATTGTCGAGTCTCTCAGCCAAATGTTCAACCGTCGCTTGTGATTCCCTTTCACATTCCCAAATGCCAAGTTGCCGCTCAAAGTCATCCACTAAATCCAGCAAAGAATATTTGTCCTTGATCGCCGCGGAACCACGAATTTAAAATCTCCTTAAAACAGAAGGTTACATGAACAATCATATTTGAGGAATCTCACACGAACATCCGTTCTGGACCGCGGCAAACATCATCGAAGAAGGGGTGACACCAGATCATTAGTTTTATGGTCTGGCTCTATGATGTTCAAGCCGCACATATTAATGATGTTTGTGGAGAGTCCCCTGAGCTAGTTCAAAACAATTTTCATTCAAGAAAGAATGTCAATATACTTTAAAACTCCACGCTCCACCAAACATGCATATACCACAGACCAGTGTGCACACAAGTAGGTCCAATACAGGACAGTTCATTCGTTTCCTGCGTAAAAGCACGCATCGTCGCATTGCATACATGAACAATCTTCGTGAAGTTCGTGTTTCGCCTAACAGCTGTGCATGTAAAAATGAACCGTTTCTCATCGCATCACCAATCACTCATCTTATTGCTTTGTTCTTTGACACACATTTTGCTTCAAATACCGAAAACTTACCCCACAAAAGTCATATAAGCCATGCCTGAGAAGAATACCAATAATACAGTTCCAAAATCAGAAAGACTGGCGGAAAGCGTGCTGGTGAGATCGTCTTCACCTGTGGACCCCGACACTAAAGTCTTGGACTTGGCTGAAAATTCGCTAGATCAGCTTTTTCTGGCATTGGCACAAGAAACAAAAACACTAGAAAATGAAAAACCTGAGATAAGTGAGTTCGATAGAATCCACCAACAAAGTGAAAACCTCCCGAAAATCGAATCGGGACTAGAGGTCTCCATGCAAAAAGCTTCGGCCCAGAAATCTCTGCGGTCATTTGTGGTCAAAATCAATGACCCTGTTTCCGGGAATTTAAAGCCAAAGAAAGAAGAGAAGACTGACTCGGGTTCCGATTGGTTCCATATGAAAAAGCCCGAGCTCACTCCAGAATTGAAACGCGACTTATTGATCTTGAAAAACAGAAGTGTGTTGGACCCCAAACGCCATTATAAGAAAGAAAAATGGGAGATTCCCAAGTACTTCCAAACAGGTACCGTGGTGGAAGGAAATACAGAGTTCTACTCTGCGCGTTTGGCCAGGAAGAATAGAGGAAAGACTTTAGCTGAAGAGATCTTACGTGACGATACCACTACTGACTATTTCAAGCGTAAGTACTCGGAAATCCAAAAAGTCAATAAAAGTGGAGGCAAGGCCCACTATAAGAAGCTCAAAGCGAAGAGGAGGGGTTATTGATTGGGGTTTGGGGAGTCCAACTTTCTTGGTATGAGAATAGAGACCATTGATAGGGGTATGGGAGACTCAAATTTCCCTAATGAGCATAGAGACCATTAGAGAAGGGTTTATTGGCTGGGGTATCAGGATTCAAACTACCTTATTTTAGCATAGAGACCATCACCCATGGGAAATTAACCAATCAACATCTTAAACTCATAAATAGACACATTTGTCGTAAACATATCACAACAGCGTCATGATGTATGGCACGCCCATGTCTCAGGGGCCTGCACCTACTCCTCTAATCCGGCCCGCTTGAACACGTCCATTCTTACACTGTCCCAAAGAGTTTTCTTTTCTTCTTTCGTGAGCTTTCTTCGATCCCCGTTAGACAGGCGCTTGAGGTCCCTTTTTAATGCGTCGCTCTTTAGCTTATACTCGTAAGCTGTGGTTGCAGCCGCCGCTAGATTCACCAAATAATTCCGGATTGCGATCTCTTTATACTTGAAGTTCAAAAAGGTTTGATCTGCCAGGGTGACTGGTATAGTCGGTACATGCTTTCTTTGCTGGCTTATCTGAAGAAGTCTTGACTGTTTTACTGAAATATCCGCCACGGACTTTTTGAAGCCCGCGTCCAAGTTATGCTCATAGTAAAGGTTAGACGAATACAACGTGTCTATTAGCTCCATGTCTGAGATGTGTGGTTGTAGTAAGACTATATGGCAGACCTGTGCCAAGTCTCCCACTAGGAGCGGCAAAGACTGGTTAGTATAGACTAGGTCTGGAGATGATGATACCATGGGCATATTAGTGACCATGAGTTTGCACCTGGTCACATTCAAGTTCCAGTCGACTAATGATTCAGGAACATTCTGATAGTTCAACTCGCTTCCAAGAGAGATCTTGATCTCCTCATATTCTTCGTCATTTAAGAAAGTCAAGTCTGCTTGTGAAAACTCTTGGCCATTGTCTATTCGAAATGACTGACTTTTTCGCTCTATGACTTTATCCTTATTGAAGTTTTCATGAAGAAGTATGTCGTTGATTAGTTGTTCCACCGTCGTGGTGGTTGGCTCGCAATCCTCCGGGATGGTCGCGGTGGACGACGAGTATATCGAAGGTGCCGACCGCACCGATCGTTTTCCCCACGAAAACACACTCAGTCCCAGCGAGATTCGCAGTTTCAGAGAATTATGTAAATGCCTTAGTTGGGATGGCGCTGACCGTACAGATGTAGCAGAAGATTGCGTCACCAGGACCGGTAATTGCTGATAAATCGCATTCCGTGCCGAGTCTCTGAAGTTAGCCGGCGCCAGCACCGCGTTCTGAAGATTCCCTCGCGCACCGGGGTACCCATACATGTTGTGTCAATCCGAAAATGGGTTAAGTTGAAGAAAGCGGTGGTTGTAATAAAAACAAAAGGTAGGTAACCGCTGAAAAAAATGCGTGTTACGTGATGCAGCGATATCTTGCGTGGTGTGAGGCACCGGGGTATTTTTTCCGAGCTTCTCAACTTTATGTGAGTGCTCCTGAATTTTCTTCCTTTTTTTTTCGTTTGAGCTTTTGCGGGGCTGAAATCCAACGGCGCTTATCAGGGATCTTTTTTAGGGCCAGGGACTTCAGTTTTTCGTGTTTCCCTTACGACGTTTCGATAAGTCTCGTCTGCTGGACCAATGGTATCCCCGCAATGGCTTATCTAAGCTTTTTATGACCTTTTCAAAATATGAAGTGTAATCCTCTAGAAAAGAGCGATGTATATCTTTTAGATAAAAACCCAGCACCCTTTTATCCGAATCTCAAAAAAGAAACTTGCCGCACCGTTTTGCGTCTGAGACTGAGACTGCGAGGAACTGGGGTACTGCGCAAAAATGCGGAGAAACGCATCCGGGTTGGAGGGGTGTGGGGGGCCAGGGCAAGGCGTGTATGGGGTACATACCGCGATTTGCAGCCACAAAAAAATAGTGTAGAGCTAACGATGGTTTATTCCTCTAGACAATGTCTCTAATAAAGTACTGTTGTATTAGGCGAGTCAGATAAAGAGAGCAGAGAATGTTAAATCAATACGCATATTCTGATGAAAATTTTCGAGGCTAAATGATGAGGAGTTGTCGAAGCGTTTGACTCAAAAGTGGGTGTTTTCTTTTCTTTACTGTTTTGGTTCCAGTTGGGTTGATGGATTTCATGATTAGGCTATGCGATGAATTTTCCAAGGTTTTAGAAATATGACAATATGTCATCTAACCATATCGTATACCAGCTAAGTAAATCTCTCAAGAGCAGTCTGTGGTGACCCAATTAGTCTAAAATCATCATAATGATCTGGAAATGTTGGCTCTCAAATTATTTTCATGTCTATAGTAATAGCTTTATGAACTAATCAATACAAAGAATATAGTAACAGCTTTATGAGCTAATTAATACAAAGATAACACTACAGCTGGCTGTCTTGAATCATCTGAAATATCCTCAGGTAAAACATGGATGCCCTTCCTGGGCTAAAATCAAATTTTCCAGTCTGAAATCGTCAGATTCTTCATTTCCATATCTGATGCCTTGGTCATACGACCGGGATCACAAACAATTCGTTGATATGCTTTAACTAGACAATCCCCATTCTTGGATATTCATCTGGTATAGTCTTGTCTGAATTATCATTCTACTATCGTTACTTCGTGCACGTGAACCTAAAGAAAGACCGGGTCTTTGATTCTCCGGGGTCCCACCCCAAACGTTTGTGTGTATTGCTTCACTTTGAACCATGATACTTATGAAAGTCATGACTAACTCGAATGTACTTTAAGAGGCTTGCGTATTATTCATATCCTCCTGGATAGTTTCTTTCTCCAAATGACGTGAAATTGATAGTCACATCTCTAACTTCAGGTCCCCTTTTGAAACCATGTCTCAATCATACCACCCTAAGACTCTTAGGATATCATGGCTATGAAAATACCGTCCATAGATCTCATATTTGCTATCATCAGAATAGATAACACAGCCCGAACTGGTTCATATGAGCAAAGAAACCTTGCTTCCAGTCATTTAGTTGCTTGCAATTTGTATGTCCAGTCTTCAAAAGCTAGAATACCTAAGAATGAGCTCTTTATGGTCTGAGAAAAAGTTACAGCTTCTTACGACAAAATTAACTGCAGGTAGAACAAGGATACGCCGGAGAACTATGCTTGTTGACTGGGCAACGACACTTTAGCTATGAATGATTGCAGATTGTGGTGAAAGCCGGACCTAGAGTTGTTTGAGAGAATGGTTTATCCTGGCCTCATTTTCGGACAAAAGCTGGTATAGAAAGGGGGCTTGCTTGATCTGGCTGGGCGAACACTGATGGTATTTTAGCTAAACAGGTCTGAGATCAGTTACGTGACTTGATTAAATGTCTCCCATTGAAAGAAAGTTTTGAAAACCCACTCAATTCTGGATATCTGAACCAATACCATGAATCAAAACGGTTTGAAAATGGTACAGCGAGCAAAACCAGCTCAGAAGGTGTAGATAATCAAAGGAGAATTCCAGAAATGTTCGAACACTCCTATTCAAAGCATGAGATAAGTATTTCCATTCTTATCTTTACACACCGTAACAAACATAGCGTAATTTTTCTTTTGGAGCAAGAACCATTCATTGGAAAGCACATAAATGAGCCGAGGTAGAAGTCGTGGCTTTTCGAGCATTAAATATTACCAAGATTCAAATTATGTCGACTAGTTATCCTTCACCCTTTAAACGCATGTACGGTTAAAGCTATGAACGTTTTTGCAGCATTGCAACTGGCTTGTTACTCCATCGGTCAGATCTCTAAAGTCCGTACATATGTATCCCATCCAGGTTTCGACCTAAGGACCGATGCATACAAGATATGATTTAAAGCTTTTAGAGACTTCAGAAAATTGTATTATTCACAAGAAATCATGGATCCGGAGATCCTGGTGGTACTTACAAATACTCTCCGAGCTTTTCCTTCAATTGGCAAGACCAGCCTCGAGTCATTCAACCATGACGGAAAGTGCGTTTGAACATATCACTAAACGACTACTTGTCGCGAGACCAATCTCCCAAATTCGATATCTCTATATATCTATATCTCAGATTAAACACTCGCTACTCTTAGAAAGAGATTTCAAACTTGTTCAGTCTTCTTTTAATTACGCTAGCAGAGGTCCTTGAGGCCTCCCAAGACATCCACCGTACTGTACAATACAGAAAAACCAAATGAATCCAGAGTGTAGAGGGCTCCAAATATAATGTAGTTAGTCATACCAACCCGGTAGACTTTTTGAAAGGAAGTTGTCTGGAAAATCTCTGGATTCTTATCGATCATAGACCTGCCTCAGTTACTGCCACCAGGAGATACCCAAGAGCCAGGGTGGCAAGCTTTGTGCTTTTCGTAAATCGTATTCGAGATTGTGACGCTACGATGAGCTTTTGAACTCACAACTGCCGACTGCGATGGCTACAGAAATCGTAAACCATAGCTTTCCTTGCAGTTGAATTGACAAAGAGCTGTTCCACAATGACAGGGGTTCGGCCCCAAACAAATGCATGTCAGATACAACACTTACCTAGCTGCAAAACCCTTTTCCAATCTACGGTCTATCGCGAAAGCTGTATTGACACATATTATCGAGATAATTTATTGCGGAGGAAGGATCTACCTCAAAGGAAGATTCAAGTTCCGAAGAATGAGATTCTCATAGCTCGGCTGCATTTTGGTTGCATCTATCCGAACCTGAGATTATAGGGCCTCTATAACAGGTCATCTAAAGAGATTAAACACATCACGAAGTAATTCAGGCTGTTCCAAGAAGTATACGCGCCGACGTCCAGGCAATACTTCAAGCCTACTGGTGCATTACGAATCCAAGCACGAGCTTTATCTAACGGGATTGTATATGGAAGCAATGAAGTCTGCAAGACAGTAAGAAGTGACGAGCCAAAGTGATTTGCTTCCGTGATTCTACACAATTAATGAAAATCTCGCTCTTCGTTGGCACCGTCGAAAAGATTCATCCATTGTTGTGCAAAACTAGCAAGTCGAGCACATGAAACACATCATTCTCAAAATAATCTCAGACATTCCCGCGTAATATCGTGAAGAATGAGTATTTGTACGAGTGTGCTTGTTACGACATATTATGAAGTATATCACCAGGACCCTGTTGTCAACATTATGCTACAAATGGGGGTTGATGAGTACTAGTACCCCCCAAAACGATGACTGATTCGTCGGGCAACGAGTAGGAAGACTTTTGTGGGCACTTCAATTCCATGATTTTAAGTAGTCCAAAGACAACAACTCAGGGAAGCGGGAGCCACAACACCCGTACTCACTCGCTTTGTGAGGCTTTACTGAACTATAACATACACGGCAAATTCAACGTGTTTGACAGCCAGAAGGATTACACAAACGTACTGATCAAAGATTTATCCAAGATGAGGCACATTTTTAGGCGGCTTGATCTAGGTACAGACCTGCAATTGTTATATTGAAAATGTCATCTCCTTCATCATTGTGGCTTTTTTTAAGGATCAAGAGAAATGAGCAGTATGCTATCAACAAGTCAGATAAATGATTTTGGCCATATCCCTACCGAAAGTGACGATGAAGAGGTGGATAAAGATTCTTCGATATTTTCCTGGAATTAGGTTCAAGATTTATTTTCATCAATCGAATTATCGTAAAGCTGCATACCTCAAATTGTAAGGCTTCGTGCTTGCTTGTAAGTGTAAGACTTGAGATTCGGTATTAGTATTGGTTTCGACAGGATGTTATTTTGCAAGAGGAGAGTTAAGAGTGTGAATGAAGAGAATACAGACATTTGTGGGAGTGAAGAGAGAAACCTCAATCATGCCCCAACAAACAAGAATAAACGTAGAGCTGAAAAATGACCACCTAATATTAACAGGCCGTTACAAGTGGTATGATTAATACTCTCACAACATTTCACACTTCAAGAATTCAAGTGATTCATGAAAAACGTTAACTGGAGAAAAGAGATCAGGTCATTCACGCTATCGTGAATAGAAGACGTTCTCGGTCACGTTCCGGATAGCAAAATAACATCACTTAGAAAAACAGAAAAAATCAGGACATATAATTGCATTAGACATTGTGAGTTTCACCGCGTATCATCTCGTGCGCACACTATGCGCTCAACTCTCACGAGTTGGGAATCAATTTTTCCATCCACTCTGGTCCCATTTTAGAATGCATGTACCATGTGTTTGCATAAAGTTCTAGTTAGATACCATCCTTTATATGCGCCCGGATCCAAGTTCTGCCGTGTCCTCGCATAATCTTTAGCTCACAATTAAAGGCTCCGCTAACCTGGTCCCTCTGTGGGAGCTTCCCTTTATTCTGACAATTGTCGAAGCCGATTGGTGTTTTCTCCTCTGCACTTGAAGAAAGAGTGCTCGCTATCGAAGTTCGAGGATGTATTGCGTTCTTCGATGTGTGCTCATCTGTCCTCGCTTTAGATGAAGTCTCCAGAGAAGTCAATTTCTCAAGGGTGTGCTGCTTTGATTTCTTGTTGATTCCACCACTGACTACCAGGAGTATTCTACTTAGTATTCTAGTATTCTACTTAAGGGAGTTCTTGAACTAAAAGAGCAGTCCAGACATCTTTCCGCGAGTGATCTCAATTCTGAATTATCTTGGGCAGCTTGCCTCCCTTTTTTGTTCCGTACTCGACCACTTCGGCGAAAAACTGACGAGAAAACGTTGCAGTTTGCCTCTTTGTATCTTTTAAAATCGTGCTCGAACATCAATGCTTCAAATCAGCGTCTACATTCTCGATTTCTACGATTTGGAAATCGAGTCTAGCCCGTCCAAAATCCAAAATCAGGACTGTACGAAATCTAGCAAAATATCCACATAGTAAACCATCCGAGTTATGCATAACGTCCTGCATAGATATGCGTCATGCCAAATCACGCGAGATCCGAAATCGTGGAATTACCAACCCGTGAGAGTTGACTGTAGTCTCATCAAGTCTAGTGCCATATGCACGCCAGTGAGACTTTGTATAGAGAGCAAACCCCATAGACAAGCACTGGAGAGCGCCAGAAACACCACTAGGAACGAAGATCTGGGCACTTTCCCACACGAGATTTAAGTCAAGCAACAAACAAAAACTTTCAGCATACCTGCAAATGTCACGTGAGGAGGTCGAGGAATCCTATTCCGAAGAGTTTGGGTTCCGTTTGCTGACGCTGAAACACGGTGTACCGCTCTTCGAAGAACCGATCGACTTCGATGTGGCTCCGGCTTCAAACACTCCGGTCCAGCTCTTGACTGTGGGACACAAAGCGCAAATATACGCTGCTTCAAATACCCAGCTTGTAGGCATAGGCAAATTGCGCGATTTGGACGATGCCGATGAGTCAAAAATCAGGGCCAAGTTCTCTACGGTGCCTCTTGCGAATGTCAGCTATGTGCGCTTTGATGCCACAAACAATCACTTATACGTGATCGCCAGCGGCACAGCTCAAAGGGCAAAAGTGTCTTTTCTGTCAAGTGGGCCCACTTTATCGTCCTTTGTCACGTTGACGCTGCAGGCCAACATTATAATGCTTGAACCGTCTCCTCTGAAAGACGACACCTATTGTTTCTTAGACGCCCAGAGAATCCTTCATATCGTGGACGACGGCACCACCAGTAAAGCGGAAGGGGTCACGGGATTCTCATGGACGCAATCAGGCATGGAAATCGTGACTGTTTCGGGAAACACGCTCGCCCAAGCATCCTTGACGGGCGACCTGAAAATGTCGTGTGTCGTCGAGGACGGCGGGCGGCTTTTTTCCGTAAATACCATCGACGAAAGCAACTGGTACGTGGTGGGCCACCCCGAAAGCGCAACGGGGGAAAACAATGGTGCCGAAAACGATGACGACGACTTCGATTCTCCGGGCGATGTTCATCTGCTAGTATCAAACATAAACGGAGAGTTTATTACCCGCGATCTCTTTGTACCTCAAGCACCCAATGAAACCTCGCGCTTGCCGGGCGTTTACTGCGCTTCCATTCTCGACTGGACTCTTGGGTCGGCGCTTACGTTTTTGGCTAATGACTTATCCGCCGAAGTGTCCACTTTGGAATCTGGCTCCCACACACGGCTCGTGCTTCCACTGATCGATCCCGACCGCGCGGAATTGCCTATGGACGAGAATTCAAATGACGACACGCTTCCGGTAGGGCTTGCGCTTGATATGAGCGGCACAGACCAGACAGTCAAAAATCTCAGTCCGCTTCTTGAACAGGCTGTTGGGGTTTTGCCGCGCCTTTTGTGTTTGAACAACGAGGGTCATCTTTTCGTATGGCACGTGTTTGATATTGCCGGTGTGAAAGAAGCAAGGCTTGATTTACACCGTGCTTTAGCACGCCTTCCTTCTGCAACTTCCACAGTAACTACCGCACAAAAGAAACTGGGTTTCGCGGCTGCTTCACCAAGCTTGATCACCCTGGACAATTTTGCCAAATCGTTGAGTTCAACTCTTCCGTCAGTGGACGGGCCAACTTTTGGTCAGGGCCTTGACTCTTCCAGGATCCTGCCCAGCAACACAACCTCGGCGCTGGGATTTGGCGCTACAAGCTTTGGTGCGGCCAAGTCTGGTGCAATGCCGATGTTTGGCGCCAATGATTTCAGATCCGACTCCAAGGGCCCACAGGCTACTCCAGAGACAAAACCTGCTCAACCTCAGTTTGGCAGTTCATCTGCAGGAGGAAGATCTGGCTTTGGCGCCTCGGGTTTCGGTGCCTCAGGCTTTGGAACTTCCTCAAATAGTGGAGCTCTTGGCTCCGGTGTGGCATTCGGCCAGTCCAGTTTCGGCACACAAAAGTCTGAAAAGCCTTTTGGAAGCACGCCATCAAGCGCGAACCAGACCCAAACTTCGGCATATTCTGGATTCGGCTCAAACTCCAAATTCGGGGCTTTGGCTAATGGCGAAGAATCTGGCTCGTCGCCATTTGCTAAATTGGGTGGCGAAGAAAAGGGCGCATCCCCATTTGGAGGCTTGATGAAAAACGACAAACCTTCTCCTTTTGGAGAACTAAAACCTTCTCAGATCTCACAAGGATTTGGAGTTTCAGCCTCACAAAATACATCGCCTTTTGGGTCTCTCAAGCAGGATGCAAAGGCGTCTCCTTTTGGATCCTCAAGAGGGGATGAAACTTCTTCTCCTTTTGGTGGATTGACACTGGGAAGCAAATCATCAGCCTTTGGCCTTATGAAATCGGCTGATGCTGAATCTTTGCCAACTAATGTCGATAAATTCTCTTCAGAATCCTCAAACAATGCGACAAACTCTGAAGACTCTGATACTGACCAGGACCTCGAAACAGATTCTGACTCTCATGATGATGGAGACGGAGTAGTACTTGAGGATGAACGTTCAGATGGTCCAAGGTATTCAATGTTCTCCAAAATGAACTTGAACAAATCAACCGGACCTTCTCCGTTTGCGGATCTCAGCGAGGCAAAGCCGCCTGTACCCTCAACCAGCCTCAGTTTGGAGAAAAAGTCTGGGCCCAGTAATCTTCCAGGTAGCTTGAAGGCTTCCAGCGACCCTTCACCTCGCGAAATCTTGCCCAAAGCCTCACTGCTAATCTCCTCGAATAAGTCGTCGTCATTACTCGACGGTCCGCGTGCCGCTCCCTCAAATTTGAACTCAGAAAAGTCGGCGAAACCAGAAGCAGATGAAACTTGTCTGACTTTATCGACAATGCCTTCTGGCGCTAAAACAGCCCTTGCATCTTCCAAAATTCTCAGCGTGAGTAATGGTGAGTCTAAACAACTAGCGCTGGAAGAGGGCAGAGAGAAAGACAATGAACTATACGAAGAAAAAGATATTGCTGAAATAATCAAAGATATTGAGTTTCTTAACTTCGGGGGCTTCTCCGAAAAAACCGCCGCGTCCAAAGACGAGCTCGCCTCCAAATTCGTTGACCTCATTCAATCAGCACAGGGGAGACTTGATATTCTCGCATTGAATACCGAAAGGATCAATTTGCTCATGGAGGCAGCTGGTATACATAGAGCAGATTTGCAAGTGCATCAGTTATCAAATGCTGCATTATGGACATTGGGTGATCTCGACGATTTACTAAAGGCTACTGCGCAGCCGCGGGACGACTTGGACGATATTTTGATTTCAGTCAGACACCAGGAAAGTAAACTCTCTGCGCTTTTGAAGCACGTGGAACAATCTGAAAAGAAGAAGGCGGATTTGGAAAAGGTGGTCACGCAACTAGCTTTGTACAAGCAATCTATGGATTCATCCAACAAAACTAAACGGCCGCTTGACGTGAGAGCCGAGATGCTTCGCAACCAATTACGCAAAAAGCTTGCCCACGTGGAGCTTCTACAGGACGAGGTCTCACAGAAGATTCTCCCGCTTGGCGTCCGCCTTGGCCTTGGCCAGAGCAGCGTGGAAAGATACCGCAAACTCGAAAAAGTGGTTCATGAAGTAAGCATGAAGGCACGTTACTACGCACAATACGTGGAGCACCTCGCGCTCGAGGTGCACGACTTCTGCGAAGAGGATGCGGCCGCCAACGGGACCGGCACAGTTAACGAAGATCAGTTGATGATAGGGTTCTCGGAACCTGTTCAAAAAGACCCATTTGAGATCGCAAAGAAATTCGTCAACGGCACGAAACCCCGCAAAATTACCCCGATGGTAGTATAGGCGAAACTGAGCGGTGGTGCGTGGTGGTCACGTGAGATTCGAAGAAGAAAGAAGTGCGAGGGTGAGAGAGGGTGAGAGAGAGCGAGAGAGCGGGAATTAGGACCAGAACCAGGACCAGAAACGGTTTCAGGCCCTGGGTTCTGCATACACTCGAAAGACGTAAATAGATGATCCGGTCCACTCAGAAGAGCTAAGGTACGTTGGACCAACTCGCCCTACGCAAAGATAAACATAACACACAAGGACGCTGGCTAAATGAGTGACGTCATAGGCACTCCCGTAGTGGTTCCTGGAGCAAATCGTGGCTCGGGAATCTTGAAATACGTCGGGCAAATCCGAGGAAAAGCGGGTACTTTTGGAGGTATCGAGCTCCAAGGCCCGATTGCAGCTTCTCGAGGGAAAAATAATGGAGATGTGGACGGCGTACAATACTTTGATGTTTCTCAGCCGATGACTGGCTTGTTTTTACCGTGGGAACGACTCAGAGCAGCGAATCCCTCGTTACCTGGATCCGAACGAGTGAAACCCCGGTCTTTGGGTCTGCAACGTGATTCTGTTTACACGCCGACGCCATCCAGACGCAGTAGCCCGAGTCCTAAGGTGTTCAGTGGACATCTGGGTCCGACGGAAAGTTCCCGGACGTTTCTGCGGACGAGTTCACTCAACAGAAGCTCTAGTAGGGCTTCAGGGGCGTCTGGGTCGCCAGTATTCGAACAAAACACGCCCCGGAAACCACTGAAAGTGCACGGATCCGACCTAAGCATGGAGGTCCGTGAACTTCGGAATAAATTGGAGGCGAAAACGCGAGATTTCGACCGCAAAGAGGCGATTTTGCTTGAGTTACAGGCCACCGTCGACCAGCTACATCCGGTCTTGGAAGACTACGAGAAAAACATGGAGGAAAAGGACCGCAAGTTGAAAAAACAGAAAAACGACTACGACCGTGCGCGTGATGAGTGGCGGCTGAGTCTTGACTTGATGCTTAGCTCGCAGCAAGAGGCAGAAAACTTGTATGAATTGCAAATCAGCGACTTAAAAGAAGAAATCAAAAATCTTCTTGCAAAGGCGTCAAGGACAAACTCGAACTCGGGCTCAAGTCCCAAGGCGACTCTGGATTCGGCAAGTGGTCAACAGGATCTGGCACTAAAGGAGGAAAACCAGCAGCTAAAGACAGAAATCACCGACTTGAAAGTGCAGCTAGAAGAAGTCGGGCGCGAAAATACAGACCTTAAGGCATTTAAAGCCCATGTAGAGGAGGTGGAACAAACTACAAAAGCGTCAGGCGAAGGCCCCGATGAATCGAACAAAGACGAGCTCATTGAGCAGTTAAGTAAAAAAGTGGATATGCTCGCCCAAGACGTCACGTCGATGGAGATCGTGTTGCAGGACACACAGGCAAAATCACGAGCCAAGAGCGATCAGATCGCCGAGCTTGAATTGCAAATCGAACGCTTCAGACTGCAGGAAGTGGGTGATCTTCTGGAGAAGATCGGCGGGTTATCATTAGACGACTGGGAGAAGGAAAAGGCCAAGAACCAGGAGAAAATCAAGGACCTTGAACAAAAACTCAAAGCGGCCGCTCGAAATTCTGCTGATTTTTCAGAATCCGTCAGAGCGAACGAGCTGGAACTAACGGCGTTGAGGGAAAACGAACTTAAAAAGACAACAGAGATATTCCAGCTCCTTCAGAAGATCAAAACCTTGGAGTCAGAGCAGTCCAAGCAACGGTCGGCGGCTAAATCTGTCAAGGAAACGCTGGAAGCAAGCGGGGATTCCAAAAATCTCACCAATGAGAAAGAAGCAAATGCCAAAATTACAGCATTGACTGAAGAACAGGCCCTTTTGAAAGAAACTATCGAGAATCTCAAACAGGAGCTTGAGGCGCGTCCTGCTTATGACGATACGGAGTTGACAGAGCTCCAGAACTCATTGGAAATGGTCGAAACTTTGCACAGGGACGAAATGGAAACCTTGCAAAAGGAGTATAAGCTCTCACAAGAGAAAACCGCGAAAATCGAAACGGAATTGCTTTCGCTCCAGCATAAATTGGCTGGTATCAACGCCAAGGCGCATGAACAACCCACGCCCCATGACGCAAATGAGAAAAGTCTTGGCTCAACTGCCTCCACATCACAAATTCCTGTTGACTCTTTGCATGCGGATCCAGGGTCCTTACCGATCTACAAGCCCGCCAAAGAAACTGACCCGAGCGAGGGCCGCGACGACTGGTGTGGGTTGTGTGAGAGAGATGGACACGATAGCTTGAACTGTCCTTATGAGAACGATATGTTTTGAGCACCAGAAATGGGTTAGCGGTAAGTATCAGTGTCGGGTAAGGACCAAGGAAAGGCGTAGGCAAATCAGCCGCGCTTCAAAGCATATGATAGGAAACAAATTTAGGGTATGAAACACACCTCGGATATTGATTTCAACCAAGCATTCACTATTTGAAACCCCAGAATTTCAATTCTTGATGCCATAACATTCTGAGAGGCGAACTTATCGGCTAAAAAGCTCAGGACTGCCGCATAATCATAATGATGCTTTTCTTTCTCAGATCCCCTAAAAGCAAGCCTTTGCGGACCCCTTCTACCGTGCCTTGATGGCTAAAAGAGACCGAATCAAGCCATGCAGTCACTGCTAATAGACCACGATGAAATGCGAGAGTGGCCAAAGTCATTTTACCTCAGAGCTATCGCTTTTTATTCCATCATTCCCACTCTGAATCTCACTCTGAATCTCGGCTTTATGCTCGATTTCGATCCCAGCCATCACTCTCGAGATGTCACAGACAATTTGATGCATACTTGAAGCAGCAAGGGCAACATGCCGCAGGATTGTGATATCAGTGCTCACTTCAAAGCTGATTGAGGTCCAGTAAGCACACACTCGCAATTGAACCAGCTGTTTTC
The DNA here is from genome assembly GCA_030561745.1 of Metschnikowia gelsemii. Classification (NCBI taxonomy): domain Eukaryota; kingdom Fungi; phylum Ascomycota; class Pichiomycetes; order Serinales; family Metschnikowiaceae; genus Metschnikowia; species Metschnikowia gelsemii. The sequence goes on from JAKTYA010000185.1 coordinate 53,493, forward strand.
ACTGACTGTCGTATATCAACATGTCCAGGTCACTCCTCCTTTGCCTTTGCCAAGGGCTGCACCATTTTCTTGATGAGCTCTTGCCTGAAAAGACTGGGGTGAGTATTTGTAGCAACGGAGTTATACAAAAGCAAGTTTTCATGCATGGCCAAAGAAGCAAGCGTGTCTCTATGAATGTTAGTGATGAACTCCTCACGCGTCGTGTCTGGATTTCCCACGCCAGAATAAATTTCCTTCTGGCGCAAATACTGATGGTTTTCCCGGATTTTATCGGCCATTTTGTTCGTGTCTTGTGGCTTTTTTGACGTGATGTGGGAGCTTGAGGTGACTAGTTAAAAGTGAGTGCTGATGTTAAGTACTGATAAGCTTTTTTGGGGTACGGAAAGCTTCACCGCGAAGATTCTTCACCGTCTTCACCGTCTTCTCGATTTTCTATTCTGACACTAGCAGGCGATAGAAATCACCAAATCGGGTCTCATATTTGTTTGTTTCGGTAAGCAAATATATTTCATGATACTAGAAAAAGGGGCCGGGAAAAATTCCAAAATAAATTTCCCAGAAACTGTTGGAAATTATGCTTTACTCTGTCAAAAGTTCTCCTTTCAGAAACAGCGTAGGCCGCGAATTTGAAACTGGGGCAACAATTTCTTTCTTCGCACCAATGGACGGCTCTCTTTATTATTAATACATATTTCTGCAAATGCCTTTCCTTCAAAAAAAGCAGAATTAATCTCAAAGTTGACCAGCGCCAAGTTTTTCCGCAAGAATTCATACCAAAACCTTAAAAACATCACAAAAAGCCACCTATTCTCTTTTTTTCTTTTTTTCCATTACATTTTTCATCACAGAGTTCACCACTGGAATCCCATTTACTCCGTTCGCAGGAGAGATTGGGGCCCGGGGCCAAGAACCAAAATGCGAAATGTGAAATGCGGGGCCGGCCAAAAAGACGTGAGGAGCTCGTGCCAATACAGAAATTCGAGATTCAGGGCCCCGCATATTCAGCCAGAAAGTGGCTGGGCAAGAAGGCACCACATGCGTAAGATACATCAGACACGCCGGATACGTCAGTGACTGTGCAGCTCGACTTGAATCAGAAGGAGCTGAATGATGTTGAGGTGATGGATGAGAGGTGATGGATGAGAGGTGATGGATCATGAAGTAACAGGTGATGAAATAATAGATCATGTAATAGGTGATGGAATAATAGATTATGTCATCGGTGATGGATCATGAAGTAACAGGTGACGAAATAATAGATCATGTAATAAGTGATGGAATAATAGATTATATCATAACAGGTGACTTAATAATAGTTGTTATCATAATAGGTGATGAAATAATAGATCATGTCATAATAAGTGTCGAAATAATGAATCATACCATAATAGGTGATGAAACAAAATACAATCCAACCACGTATGATAAAATTAATAGATTCACAAGAGCTAGGCGCCAGAATATCGCACGTTCTTGAGGGAGCCTGCAATTATGGAGTCTTTGACTTGAGGCCCGTGAGAAGCCGAGAAGCCAAACGTTGAAGAAAATTAAGACCCATCACAGTCCACTTCCCACGCCCTGGAACGGTCCTGCTCATTATATGTTTAAACTTGTAGAACCCCCTCCCCCCTTTCTTCCCCCCTTCTTCCCCATGTTCTCACCTACGCTCTCACCTATGACCTCCCCTATATGCGTTTCTGCTTACTTCCTGAAACTCAATACCAGTTCCAATTTCAATTTCAGACTGATTGTCATTCTCTCATTGTCCTATTCTTTTTTGCTCTGTTTCGTCAAAGGCCTCAAGGGCTTAGGCACAGGGCCATAGTGCGTGGCCCGTTTAAGTTAGGCCAAGAGAAGCGCGCACAGCTAGGGCTTGGGCCTGGCTTGGCCCTTGTTTCCCGATACACCTCTGTCCTATTGTGTTCATCAAGACACAAGCTTTAACACAAAAGAAACCACATTTGTTTCGAGAGCGTTTACCAAAAATTCCTGATCGAGAAATTCGAGCGAGGTTGCTTGAGAATGCTTTTCTTTTCGAGCTTTGATCAATGACAGATCACACTCAGATTAAACTCTCAAACTCGAGTCATTTCAGAAGAAGACTTTTAGAAAACGCTGCATTTCTCAAACATCTCATAAGAAACCTCGTTTCAAAAGTAGTACGGCTGTTTGATTAAGAGAAACGATGGCTAAAAGGGCTATGTTTTGGCCCTAGGGAATTGGGGGTGACGTTTATACTGCGGCACCCGCCGTTAACAAGACAGGAGTGAAATTACCTCACGCCAAAAAGTGCGGGTCATTTCCAGAGTCCTATCGTCTGAATGATGAAACGTGATTTTTATTTGAGTGCTTTGACAATGAACTAATAATCTCCGTTTAGTCCCCGTTCCAAATAATATCCAAGCTTTTTATCGAAATCTTGAAAAACCATCCAAAAATTCCCCTAATAGTAGACACACGTGCCCCAAAAACCAATAAAGAGTCAAACAATCGAACAATCAAACAATCACGCAAGCAAACAAAACCTAGGAAACAAAGAAACCAAACAATGTCCCATACAATAATGAGCCGTGCCAAGATTTATGGAGATATCGAAGTACTCCAATCACAGCAGTGGGAAACAAGAAGAGCGGGAGGTAAATCGAGCGTTTGTGTTCCCCCATGCAGGTCTATCATGCAGGTAGTCGCGGTGGTTCCTGCAACAACCGTTAATCTAACGAACAAAGCAGTCCCCGCCACCACCTCGCTATGGATTCTTCACCTCTGTGTGCAGTCCGCGCACGATGTATCCTCAATATACGAACTTCCGCTCTAAAGCCAACCAATTCCACCTGGATTCCTTGCACCACCATCCTCTTAAAAAAACACAGAAAGAGGAAATTAACTCTTTGAATCTTTCCGAAACTTTTGTTGGAGTTTGTGTTCTGACGTTTCCACCGCGAGTAATTCAAAGAAACACACATTGCCTCTTTCTCCGCGTGGTTCTCGCCTAATTGTATCACTTCCAGGTGAACCTTTTTTCTCCCGGAAAGACACATATCCCGGACCCACACTGGTGGATTTGAACAAAACTTTCCTGACATTTGGGTCACTGAAGAAAAAGAAAACCCTGACCCACACACCCCAAAGACCCAGCGGAGATTTTCAAGGATGGCTTCGAAAGAATTTTCCAGTGACTTGAACATCTCGGAGCTCGTGCAAGACTTGGATGACTCATCGCTCAAGATCTACTCGATGTACCAGAACAAAAGCTACTTACCACATAAAGACCGGGTCTCGAACTTAGCATGGCGGATCCAGAACAGTAAGGCGCTAAAGAGAAATAGCGGGCGGGTGACGAAACAGACGAAGGAACACGTCGCGACGAAGCCGCTGTCTCAGATAGTCTCCAACACAGCGGGAACGCTCATGAAACAAACCGCTACCAACCCCTCTACTCGTGGATTTTCTGTGGCCGAGCCGGGCTCGGGGCCAGAACATGGCAGTGGGAATTCGGAGGAATTCGATTATGTGGCGCATATCAGAAGAATCTCTCAGGAGGAATACGATCTACAAACGCGCAATAAAGCTGGCACGGGTATCGGTGCCGGCTCTTTTCCAGGTGAATCCCTGGCTCTGCGTACTCCGCACGACTTGCTTGCCCAATCTAGAGGTCCCAGCTACAGGAATCATCCAGAAACATCGTCTGGACTGGCTCCTCTCGACAGTGGTGGAAATATGAGTGGAGATCAAAAGGACCAATCCATCGTCAACCCACAGGTAATGCAGCGGGGATCGGCAAAACGATCAGCAATGCAACCGTCGTACCTGGAATCCGATACCCTGGGGAATTCTTTCCTTAGCTCGTATATTAACTCGCTTGAGTCCACGATCAAAAACGACTATAAGCTATCATCCTCTGGCCCTGGATTGGGACACCGACATAGCGCCTCTGGAGCTCTTTCAAGCCACTATGTCAGCGATAAAATGCTGAACCCGTCGTCACTGACAAAGTCGTATGTGTGCTCGAACTGCCATACGAAAACAACCCCTCTATGGAGGAAAACCGCCCTGGGGGATACGCTTTGCAACGCGTGTGGGCTTTTCTACAAACTACACGGGACCTTGCGTCCGTCAAATAATGGGGCTCAGCCACGGGGCCAAACTTCCAATTCCCAGAATCTTCAGAATTCCCAACAGTCTCTAAAGCTGTCAATGGCCCAAACCCCGCTCGCTAGCAGATCAAATGGGGCACTGGTTTCTAGCGTTACTCCAGTAATGGCCTCGAGCTCTGTGCCAAATCCGGGCTTCAAATGGTCGATAGACAGCGCGATCTCGTCCCTGAACACTGGCTTATTCTCGGAAATGGGCGATTCCATGGTCACAGATCCCACGAACCAGATTGCAGAACTTTCCTCCTCGCATTTCACCAACCCTTCCCAGCATGTTTCGGCGGGCGCGGCTACACAAGCCATCAACACGCAAAAACCGTCAGATGCTTTTTTTGGCTATGATCGAATAACCCTGGCAGACACGCCGATTTCACATCTGAGCAAGGAGCCCCAAAACCAAGTGGCTTCGGGTACAGACGAGATTGATAATTTACTCAATATGAATCTATTCAAGCTGGACCAGTTTGTAATTGGGCCTGAACTTACCGCGCATTCCTACGATATAAGAGGAATGGAAGCATCGGACGAGATCTTGATCGACGAACCAACTATGGGAGCCAACAACTGGAACTGGCTCGACTTCCATTAGTCTTGAACCCGAGTACTTCCCTTTCGATTTATTTATTATATCGTTGGCTTTTGGCTTTTGCTTTGACTCGACGGATCCTATATACTTATTTATTCTTTTGGCCAGGTGCGAACTTTAACGACCCTTATTTACGAAGCATTTTATTTTGAATGAATCATCGTAGCCACGCTACTCGAAAGCCTGGAACCAAAGCACTAACTGATCATCCCATACTCAAAGTTTCTCCTTGACATTGCGTGGAAACGTGACCACTCTTTTCCCGAGATGTGATTCGTTGATCGCTCTCACAAACACGTCTCTAAGACTTTCGCCTCGCGCTTCGTCCCATGGAAGTTGAGTGAACTGGACTGGCTGAAAGACCTCTTTATATAAAGGCAACAACCGGGAGATGGTATCAACCTTCAGCTGCGGGTCTGCAAGCGTGTTTCTGGTCAACCAGTAGCTTTTGAGGGTGATGTTTTTCGCCAACTGAACCCCGGGCGAAAACAGAACTAGACCTCCCGACATAGCCCCATAGTTAACGAATGTTTGGTTCTTTGAGAGACACGCCACCAAGTTAGGAGTCGTGGGCCCGGCAAGAGAGTCGAGAGCAAGGCGAATTCTGGTGGTTTCACCGACGATTTCTGGGAGACGAGCCGTAGGAAAATCTTCCGATACAAATTCTTCTTCGGAAATGATTTTGGTTGCCCCTAAGTGACGTAATTCCCGTGAGATTTGCTCAAAATCAGGCTTGTTTCTTATGACTGCCAATGTTTTTACACCATGGGTCTTTGCAATCTGGAATAAGTACTTATTGACAAACGAGTTGCCGGCGTTCATCACGATCCAATCTCCGTCTTCCCAGTCTGTCACGTAATTATGGAATAACTGGTACGCGGTACATGGATTCGTCGATATCGTTGAAGCCTCGGCGATAGAAAGCGTATCGTCTTCATCGCTCAGGACTTTGATGAACGGCTCCGGATCCATTTCCGTGATTCTTCCAATTGCATGAGATCTCCACGTGCCAAAACTAGTGAGTTTGGGAATTACCCAGTCACCTATTTGGTATTGTTTCACGTCGGTGCCCGTGGCGACCACTCTGAAACAGCCCTCGTTCCCGCCAATGGCGACCTTATTTTCACCATGGTCCTGGCCCAAGTACTGATAATTGATCTGGGTCTTATAGGATCCTGCGACTTGAAGACGATCAGATGGGTTTATGGGGACTCCTAGAGCTGCTATCAACACCTCGTTTGTAGCAAGTTTGGCCAGGTCGATTGTCGAAGTGGCATTGAATAAGGCCTTGGATATGTCGGGGTTTGTTTCTGTGAACGCAGCTGCAGAAACGCCGAATTTCATTTTACTGGTGTGCAACTGTAGATAGACAGTTTAAGGTGTTACGACTCTTGCGTCAATTGCGTTGCTTGAGGTTCGGATGAGTTATATCAAGTTGTCCTAGTTCAAATTATGACAGTATTGCCCAACGCGGAGTAGATCTTGAATTCGAATGGTGCAGCGCCAATAGCTTTTTTACTTATGTACGCTGGAAACCCTGGAAACCCTGGATTACTAATACAGTCATCAGAATTGGGTTTGCAGTTCATGTGCAAGTCCTGCATATGAAACCGATGAGACGCATCTAAATGTCCATCCGGCAGGATTTTCTGCAGGGCGCTGCACAGTGAGAGGCCAGTGATGCGGCTTGTGCAGCGAAGGGAAATCGGAGGGAGATCTATTGAATTTCGAGGAATTCTTCGAATCATCTTTCAAGAGATTTCGCAAGGCACCACAGATTCTCAATTGATCCAGAGATTTCACAGATTCTCAATTGATCCAGAGAATTAACAGTGAGGAATTTGATTCCACCGGTCCATAATGATCGTATGGATTCGGGTGCATTCTCTACTGAGGAAGTGAACTTGGTCTGTCTTTCAAGAGCAACACGGAACAAGTATTGATGTGTCGTATGCCTCAGAATCTGACATGTTTATGGGAAGCTTCAAGCTGAAGATATTGTAACATGCACACATGCGACTCAAAGGTGGTCGATTTCCGAATCTTAGAACGGGAAAGGTAACTAGCGGGGATTTTCAAAGTAAGTACATGTCTCAATCGCATGCAGAGATACATTTTTCAGGCCTAGTAGGAACTCAACAATGACGAAAGCTTCATATTATTCTCCTATAACTCTCTGTTTCAACTCTCTCGAAGTCTACTTGCGCTTTACTTGACTTGCGTATGGCACGAAGTGAAGGTGAACATCCATGTCAGTTCTCAGTAAGTCCGTGCGGTCGCTTTTCCCTGCCAAGATAATCTCTTGTGAAGTTTACACGTATGTCTCTTGTGAAGTTTACACGTATGGTTTGCAATGGCCACTATAGGCCAATGTTTTAAATAAGTGCCAGCACGATTCTGGTCCATTCCCGTTGCATCAACATGGAAATCTATGATGAAGTCTCGATTCATTGATTATAATGTAGCACTCGTTGTTGAAAGAGGAATCTGTGATGAAATCTCGATTCACTAATTATAATGTAGCACTCGTTGTTGAAAGAGGTTATTTTTATGCGAATGAAAGAGGATTTAGGAGCATTCAAGCACGAGCATTCAAACAAGTACGATACTGGATGAATGTTTATTCAAAAAAACATCTGAGGGAAAAAGAATCTCCATAAGCATGAGTGTATGCGACTAATCAAAAAGGATTGTCTCTCTCATAATGTGCCCCGCCGACTTGAGCACCAATTATTACTATTTCAGTAATGTCTAGCTAAGAAGCACCTGATGATCAGGGTCGCCAATGCAAATTATGTGAGACTAATGGGCTTCAACCACTAACTTATGGTGAGAGGACCAAACTACCAGCATAACTTAAAAATGGAGCGAGTGCTGCAACATCTAGAACTTGAAATGGATGTGGTGCCACGGATCCACAGGATCAGCAGACTCATAATTCCCGGTATTCATCTTGCTCAGAACGCCGGCCTTGATATGCCCATCTAGCAATCAATGTTTTTCAATCAGTGTTTGCTTTGTCAAGACAAGGCTGGTCTCACATATTTTCACCCTCGAAGACCTTTCTTGCCAGCATTATCCAGATGGCTCCCAAGTTTACCTTTTGAGAGCTGGCCACAGAAACTTCTTAATATTGATAAATAAAATTATTCGAAGCTCAAACGTCGAAATATATCTAATTACACCAAACTTTTGATCTCAAAGCCACCTATTTCACGTTTTTCTTATCCCCATGTGAATGTCTGGCTGGCATCATGAGTTTGTGAGAACTTCTAAGAACGTCTTCACCGTTTTTATCGGTGTTTGACAGGTCATGTAAGTCTCTTGTCGGCTTATCTAACTTCCCAAAAGCAAGATTATCATATTCCATGAGTATCGATCTAATCGATCATATCCGCTGCGAAGCCAGTTGTTTGATCGAAAGAGAGACATTTGAAGAATTCACGATCGAGATAGAACCCAGATGTCGGGAAAAAAAGAAGTATGCTAGGAACGACTTGGACTTTGCTTCGACCGTGGGGTGTCCGAGAGACTCTCATCGAGTGGACTTTTCGGCGTACGAGGATGAAAACGCGTCTCCATGGGACAATACTTCGACTTGCTACGAGCCTTCTGAAAACGACGGAGGTGAAGTATTGATTTGGTGCTCGATGATTCAGCCAAAAGGACACCTATATGCAATCTAAGCACCCAAGCATACCCTGTGTTTCAATATATTCCACATGGATCTCGCCAAAGAGCTGAACTCTCAAAATACATGCAACTTACATGGAATTATTAAATAGGATTCTTACATGGGATTCTTAAATGGGATTTGTACATATAATTCTTACATTTAATTCTTACATGTAGTTCTTAAATGGGATTCTTACATTTAATTCTTACATGTAATTCTTAAATGGGGCTTACATGGGATTCTTACATGGGACTTTTTTGAAACTCGTGGAGCAATTTGACCAGTCAATTCACAAAAAGACTGAGAGGAAGGAATTTTCGCCAATAGATTCTAGCGCTGGCTCACAAAGAGGCCACTTCCGAACTTCATCGAAATATTTCGCCGATGAGGGGTCGCCCTTAATCTATCACATTGAGAATGCGGATATGCTCGAGTTGATAAAGCCGATCAAAAAGGAGATGAGCTTGGCTGAAAGGTCCCGCTTGAGTAAGAATAAAGATAAAAAGGGCGTTTCTTTCAAGTTTGCGTTTTCGGACCACGGAATAGATTCTACTATCTGGTTCAGGATATGCCCTAGGTTGCTCGATATCTTGTTCGAGAAGTGTCCTATGTGTTACATGTTTGATTGCACATTTTCATTTCCACAGCTCTTGATCGCAGAAATTCCAGGCTTCCCAATCTTGAAACGCTGCTTCCACTTTCATTGGATGAGCTCTAACCTTTAGCTAATTGCCTTGAGTCTCACTCTCTTCGTCGATTTGATAGAGGTATTTCTTTCAGTCCAAATATAAGGCTAATGGTTGCTTTTCTGTAAGAAGTTAGTGAGGTTTAACTTCAAAGTTCAGCTTGTGTTTCAGGTAGAGTGGCGCAACCCATTGTGACTCCAACTCTTCCTTGGAACGTTATCTGTTTAATGGCTTTCATCTATGTTTCGAACAGGCTCGATATATTCTTTTATAGGAAGAGCCTCTTCCTGCGACCAAGTTCTCACCAAACTTACTACTCTAGGTGAAGGTACTTAGAATCTAAAAACAGCCAGCATTCACAACTGACACAACGATTGCTTTGTCATCCAGGAGTTTCGTGAGCTTTTTTCAAGCTTTACATCCTCCTTCGAAAATACGATTGGCGCTCCAAGAGCTATGATTGACCTCAAAGGCCCTCATAGACTTTGTGACCTCAAAAGCTCTTTTTTGTCAGACGAAGCTTGCGACGGAAATGAATTAGCTCAACTTTCCTCACTGACATCTCTAAATTTTTCTCGGGTCGTTCTTATTGGAACAGAGATGTACAGCCGCAAACCTCGTGAGAGATTTATGGGGTTCGTCATTCGTAACTGAGATCAATCTAGCTATATCTTGACGAATGATAAGGTCAGTGAAATCCCTAAGAGGAACAAATGAGGCAATTTACTTGATGTTGAGAGAAAGTCGCTTAATGCTCAGCCGTGAACATATGCACATAAGACTATGACAAAGTTAGAGGCCTTCTCTTTAAGTGTCTCTAATGGGATAGATTGTCGAGCAAAATTGAGTATTGGTCGGAACGGCTTCGACATAGAATTCATGGTCTGTGTCTATGTAACTGATATTACTACCATCACAGAAGGAATAGGTTCTGTCGTTTCTTTCAAGGTAGCAGTCAGTTAAACGTCGTTAGTTGAATAAGCCGCAGGTGATCAAGTTTATTTCCTGCTCTTCGCTCTGGATCTTGAATGATAGCACCGGCGCCTTCAAATCACTACTAGAGCTGGTGGTAGTAATTACGTGAAAAGCAGCAATAGAATCGGGTTCGATAGCTTGCGAAATTCCCCAATTTCTTGTAATTGGAACGATGCCTAGAACAGCCAAAACGCATGAAGAGTAAGCTCCAATAGACTGCTGGAAGCTATTTCTTGACGGTCTAAATGCCATTTTTGCTGAGTGTAATATGGAGAAGTGCAACTGAAAAGAAAACATGTAATGTACTCATGCATGCATATGCACGGGCATGCACTTAATCTAAACGTACTGTATTGAAAGAGCGCAGAGTCGTGCACAGTATCTTGGATCACTCAGTAAATTTCAGATTTCATGCAAGAATCTGCACCTTTTTAACGCGCTACATTAGCCTTCTATGTAGCCGCCTTATGGGCGTGCTTCTTTCGGTCAAAACAGTCTTCACATTCTAAAAAACCACCATGCTCTTCACTAAAAGCAAGGTAAGTTAGTATAGATATATTTCTGACATAACTCTAGTATGATACAATATGTTCGGCCACATATGTCGAGACCGTGTGAAGAATTCTCTTCAGTTGAAATGAGCCAATCTCGAAGCAGAACTGTGCGTGTGCACGACCTGTTTGTTTGTTGAGTGGAAGTATTGCTATCTTCACTCAAAGTAGTTCGACACTAAGCCGCTCAGTTTGAAATCGGTCTTCTGACGCTAGCCATGCGCTAGGAAGACCAATATCTGAGTCATCATTTAAGATATCAAAGCTAATAAACAAACTCAATTTAGTACTGCATGCGTGCTCAACAACAAATACAACATTAACATGTTATTACGTCTATTATTGAAGGCTCACTTCCTCCACACTTTTTTTAAAACATCCAACAAAAAAAATTTAATGGTCTTTTGGGCTGGTGTTGTATTTTACTCTCTGCTTTCGTCTTGGCCCGCGTTACTTGACGCCCAACTAGGGTTAAAAAAACTTATTTGCTTCTTAATTACGCACACGCGACATTCTTTTGTTTCTCTCCACAATTATTTCAGTTCTGTCTACGTGGCCCTTCTTTCTCTTTCGGTATTTTACTCGAATGCTCCCCTGCTTGAACGAGTAGGCAGATTCTTCTCGCCTCCCGTATTCGACGGATAGACCAGTGTCAAGTTAGAAATATACATCTCTTTACTTGGTGAAGTTGCAGGTTTCTCAAATGATTCAATGGAATGTAAAGCACTTCCTCCGTTGAACGATTTGTGAGAAAAAGATGACCAAACCGTTCGGCTCCCCTATAGTTGTCTGTGAAACACTTCATGTATCATACTTGTATTAAGAAAGGAAGAAAAGAGTTTATGGTAAACGCAGAAGGACAAAGGCAACCTATCTTGTGTGCCTGCCTTGAGTGATGATAGTGACTGATATTAGACTTACTCGTCGAATGGCATCATTTATGGCTTAGAACAAGTGAGTCGATTTTCAAGCCTGAGCTTTTTCCTTTATTGATTTCTTTTTGGACGCCGGCGGTAGGTTTATGAGCAACCTTCATTGTGCTTACTCTAACTTAGTAATATTCCCTCGCTCACGAAAGCCACTCATGAAGTGTGATAAGTCGAAACTATTCTAGCATAACGTGATATAGAGTACCCATAAGCTGTACAGTGCCAAGTAACAAGTAATGAATAACTATTTCGTGAATCTCTTACGGAAGCGTTTCTCATTCACCCAATCTTTATCATAATAAAAGGCTCCTGAAAGATGACCTGACATTCCTTTACGATTGCAACCTTATTCTATATGTCTTTTAAGTCGAAATCATTCAAAGCTCCATATCTCCATAAGGTCTATGTAAGGTTGAGATGGTCTTGAGATTATGGAAGTTTTTGTATAAATTGTTTTAGAAACTTGGTAAAATCTTGGAAGTAAAGACAGATTTCTCCTCATATCTACTTGAGCATATCCAGCAAGTATATGATAGACAAGGGAAGTCACGATATCTCCCTACAGAGCCTATCAATAATCAACATTGTAAAAATCAATATCAGGATACAGGTAGCTAAACACGAGTCATATAAAACCAATCTTCCTCCACTTAGGCAGAAAGTCAACAAAAGAAGAAATTGAAAAACATAGTAAGGGTATGGATTCGCCCGGAACCGACGACTTCTATGTCATCACATAAATTCTCATCAAGTCAATTCTCATCACATCCGAACTCTCTTGGGCTCATCCATACCTTTCGAATGCTCATCGACAGGAGGAGAAGTCTCAGTTATGTTTTGACTGGAGATGAATTCGGCCCCAGCACTGCCCTTTAATTCCTCATTGATACTTCCACAGGCAAGGATAGAGCCGTCGGCGGCATTTATAACTACCGATAAGTTTCCAACAAATGCTTTATTCTCGGGGTTGAGAGACATGTAGGGATCAAAATAGGTGGAGTCAAACGAGGTGCCAGTCATCGGTCCATGCTTTCCAGAAAGGTCCCCGACCTCAGCCAATGCCCACGTGGGTGCATTAGGAATACCTTTGTATGGGTCAAACGTTCCCAAGGCACCGGTACAGTTTCCATCTGGTGGAACTGGTTTCTTGTGAATCTGGTAGGAGAACGGGCCAGCGGCAAAAGGCAAGTTATCAACACTGACCTTGGACTGGACGTAGCCGTCGAGCGTAAAGAATTGAACAGCTCCAAAGACTGATCCATCAAACCTGGCCGTGTAAACAACTCCAGTAGGAGAGTCTTGACACCTTGGAGCTGCTTCTGCGCAAGCAAGACCGAGGAGAGCAAACGTTGAGAGGCATGAAAACAACATCTTGGGAAAGGGTCTTCGAGTTTTTCCGGTATGGTACTAGAAAATGTGGAGAGAGAACACTGGAAAGAAAGAGAGCAGGACGCGAGTATTAGAAAATGGATACTACTCTTTATATATCCAAATTCAAGCAGCCAGAATCATTATTAGTCCGGTTGTTTCTCTATGTGGGCGACGTAACATTGACAAAGGCCATAAGAGGAAACATGAGGCGACAGACAGTTCCCCTCTTTCCCAATATTTTCCTTTTTGTTGGCTTTGCTACTGAGATAGGCCCCCTGTATTTTCTCAGGTGTTCAACTCCGGCAAATATTTCAGCCTGGAAGGTTTACTTATTAGATTGAGACCGCGAAATCTTTTGAGATCTCGGGCTTTGTCAAGGCATTGCCTATCAGCTTAAAAGGCAAAATTCTTAATTTGAGTCTGTCAAAAACCGCTTCGGTCATCATATCAAAGAAACCGAATGAGGGGAGATAACCCTGAAAACTGATACGATGATGGGAATTCAAGAGAATCCATGAATAAAGTGCCCCTTTTCCTGAATCTGTTCGACCCTGTAATTGATTCATTCTACGCAGTACGCTAGCATCGAGACAACCATCGAGTCAAAGCTTAGGGTGCCTTTCAAAGTATAAAAGGTTCTAATGTTGCATTTTTTGACTTGGTAAAAGCACGGCGGGGAAGATTGTGTGCAACTAGTGCTTTAAAGATATGTGAATTCACAGTATCATCAGCTCCGGAAGAACCTCACAAGGCTGATGGTCTGAATACTCGATCTGGACTTTTTGCTTCTGCCCAAACTTCCCTCTTCTCTTGCTCTCCTCAGGCCCGCATGTTTGATGCGATTCAGAAATCGCCCAAATCGGGTTTTGTGCGCATGCCTGCAATTTGTGAAAGAATCAAGCCCTTCTCCGAATGTGGCAAGAACTGGTTCAGTAATAGAGGCAACTTTAGGTGATCGAGATTCACCATTGATAGAGACATGTAAGAGCTTGCGGTGTTTGAACAAAAGATTGAGATTCCAAAAGCGGGTAACTTATTTCTGAAAAGTGTAACATCATGGAATCTTGCTCATTTGTACGGTACTGAAGCTTTATGGAAAATCTCTATGGCGTAAGCAAGTTCAATGTCTATCGTGTTGTGCATAAACCTGCATTGACTGTGTCGATTTGCACACGATTTCGAAAAGGTAGTTTCTCCATCATCGATCAATGATGCATTTGAAATTTGGAAAAGAGCATTGTCGCGTGCCTAATATGTTTTTCCCCTAGCATATTCCCGTTGTCGTTTTCTTGTCTTTTTCTTGAGAATAGTATAGAATTCACGCGTTTCTATTCATTTCACGTGCCTTAGCATGTTTTTCCCCTAGCATATACCCTTTGTCGTTTTCTTGTCTTTTTCTTGAGAGGTATAGAGTCCATACGTTTCTATTCATTGTTGACTCGTCTCAGTATTTGAACTGCTTTAAGAATTATGTTTCACGTTCTTCTGTTTCAATAAACTCTCCAGATTTGGACACGTTCAGTACAACAATTCATCCAAATCCTCGTCAACCTCCTTCCCAAACTCTTTTTGGATTCCTGGAACCCTCCTTATGAAGTGAAAGCTCAGGACTCTGGACCATAAGGGGAGAGAAATGGTGAGATGTGATTAGTTTGCGTGAATAGACTCTTTCAAAACAAACAAGCATTTGTTTGATTCGATAATCTGTTCTCCGGTCTTAAAAACTTTGTCATGTTTATCAGAAGAAATGTCGTAATTATTCACAGGAACCGGGCATTAGGTGAACTTTGGCGATATTTCGGAGACGGCGTAGTCAAAGAATCACACATTATGGCCGTCCAAAATCCTAAACTGGAAATTTCAGGTAGCAACATGACTGAGTTTTCACTGGTGTCATAAGAAATACTTGGAACAAGGTGTGAAAGTATAGCGAGCGAAAGATTACACTGGTGCCAGCATTAATCGGATGCACTTGCAATTCTTGTAATTGCTCGAAGGAAATTGGGAGCTTTTGCCTGGACGTATTCGATAAACAAATAATGTCTATTTTATTCGTCAACTTGTGGCAAAGTGGCCTCTTTATCTAAGCATTTACGGAAACTCATTACTGCTGCGATTGCGAAACTGAGCCCCAGCCTTTTGGATCCCGCAGCCTATTCCCCCAAGAAATTTCCCTGGAAATTAGTCGGTTTTTCTACACGAAAACAATAACAAGGTCAATAAGTTACTAAACCTCCAAATTTACGTATATGTTGAGTTACTAATACAAAAGAATGCATTATAGATCCCGCAGCCAGAAAGAATAATGCTTTGAAGAAGGCGTGGCAGTAAAGGCAAACCCCAAAAAAAAGGTTGCAAGAGTTTTTTCACTGGCTTTGAGGAAGTATACGATGCTCGATTTCCTTGCTTACGGTGCTTCTCGAATTTTGTCGTGGTCTCAAAATGATCCAATGTAATACAATTATGACCAAAGACGACTCATCACCATTGCTTCTGCGCGGAGTCCAACTGGAAGTCCCACCATTGCGCTTGCCGAATCCTTTCGAAACACGAAGGTGGAAAATGAATTCCGAATATGTGATATATCTATCCAAGATAAAATGGAAAGCTAGTATTGCCCGTTTCGAATTAGCTTATTTCGATAACGTGCAATTTTTTTTAAGAAACAAATAAAATTTTTTGCCCTGTGTTGGCACGTAATTGTCGCGTGTTACGCGCGTTTTTCGCCAAATTACAATTTACGAAATTTGGGGCCACTGTAATCATCACATACTTCAAATTACCTTTTGGGAACCATCGTAATCGTAGATCGTAAGTTGTGGCGTGATCGTAAAACGTAATTTATGGCGTAACTCTATCGTAATTTGCTCGTTTTTTGTTTTAATGAACGAGCGAGGAGCATTCGAGTATCACATAATTCACGGCCGTGAACACGTGCATGTCAGGTGCTTCTGCTTGGGCGTTAACCCAATATCTGAACAAGATGTGCAGCACTGGTTAATGAGTACCTTTCTGAAGAAAGGCCTTTGAAAAACCGTGAAAACCGTAAAACAAACGTAATAAAACCCGTGATTAAATGTTAAAAGTAGCGTAAAAAACGTAACAATGAAACGTATTACGATAAGTTACGATTTACGAAAGTGGGAATCGTCGTAATCGTAAATCGTAATCGTAAATCCGTAGCGGAAACGCGTAATTTTCATTACGATTTACGCAAAATTACGACACCGCGCAACACTGGTTGAGGTTTTGAATTATATTTGCGGGTATAAAGGTTCGAAATTATACAGTATAATACCCCCAAGTCGCGGCCCCCCCTGGTCGCTCACTTTTTGCGAAATTAATTATAACCTCGATGTTAAATCAATTTTTCTTAACACACAGAACTAAAATTGAATATAAAACCACTAGTCATTTTTCGTACACGTTTCAATTCTATGGCCTGGCAAAATGCATTTTCCACAAAGCCGTTTCAGCTTTTTGCGTACCGGTGAGCCATTGTTCACAATTTCGTCTAAATTGTTGAGATTGAAATCTAACGCTTCTGTAGGGGGTAACGAGATCTACTCCACGTCCTCGACAGATAAATCACATTCCTTGAGGAACTTTCTTTTCGATCTTGACTTCTTTTTTTTAAGTTCAGTCATTGCTTCCTTTTGTTTGTGCAATTCTTGTTTGAAAATATTTGCTCTGGTGAACGCGCAATGTACCTGTTCTGAATATTTCGCCATGATAACCTTGAGCGGACTTCGAGGGCCATGACTCACATTTTGAATGAGTTTAGCAAATTCTCTATTTAAATTCATTATTTTATCATACTCTGAAGGAAAATGATGGGCTTCTGGTGACATTCTTCCTTCTCCATCAGCCTCGTGCGCTGGTGTAAGAAAAGTTCGTGGAAGCTTATTGATAACACGATCAGGATCGAATGGAAGCAATCCAGAGGTTCGGAAAGCACTACTGATTATTGAGGCGGCAAAAGCAGCTCTTCTACCTTCGGGGTATGCAGAAAGGAACTCATGTTTGTCGACACTATGAAGAGCCTGCATTTTACTCTGCACGATCTTTCTGTACTCTCGTTTCAATACAGAAAAGCAGACAAGATCAAGAGGCTGGAGACGATGCGAAGTATGCGGGGGCATACACTGAATCAATATCTTATGTTTTTCACATTTGTCCTTGAACTCTTGGGTCAAATGACTTCCATGGCCATCGAAAAGCAAAAGACGGTATTCACCCACTCTGCGAGCCTCCGATTGAGGAATAAAGACTTTTTCGAGCCACTTGAGTCCCAAACTGTCGTTTGTCCATCCATTGTCACTTACGGCAATGCGCCATTTCCTTTCTAGGCCTTCAA
>JAKTYA010000186.1:0-70234 GCA_030561745.1 Metschnikowia gelsemii
TATGCTATCTAAAGGCATGGGAAGAGGTGGTTCCTCGCACAAGGATCTACGAAAATTCTGCTCTTGCACCGGCAACATGGATAAATCTGGATTATGAGGCTGCGGCCCGAGGTGAAACTGGCTTTTCCTTGACGGAAGAAGAGGCCCAGGTCTGTCACTCAAGCAAGTTCAAGTCGTTGAGTAAAAAGAAGCAAGCTTCTCTCGATCCAGTAATGCCTCAGCATTTCTTGGAAATCTGTCCCCTGGCTCGTTTTAAACGACGGTGGGAAAAGTTTTGGAAACGTCTATATAAGTTTGAGTGGCATGACCACAAGGACCTAAAGGCGCTTCACTTATTCAATTTTGGCTCTTACGTTGCTCAACATGATACTCCAAGGTCAATTCCAGGATTCAAGTGTCATCTTTGCTTGCAAAGGACAAACCTGAAAGAGATGCAGAATCACATTTATAATGAATGTGTTTGTACCCAATATGTGTGGAATTTGCTACACATACAATCTCCAATGAAGTTAGAATCAATGTTGGCACCATTGGATTCTACGTATGATTCGTTTCGAAACCTAAATTGTTATATCGAAACCGTCCGCCGTGTGTATTCTTCCAGACGCAGGGAGGAGTTGGGGGGTGATACCCTTCAACCTCTCCTGAAACGCCAATTAAAGCGAGCGTTGGAGTCTACTAGGGTGCTGACAGGTTGATATAGCATAAGCAGCGGGTAGAGTAAGGAGGAGGAGCTAAGGCTTGGGAAAGTCGGAGTTCTTCATTGCTCAGTATTCTATCCAGACGTGTTGCAGGTTTTTTCTCTATAGTTTGATAGTTTTTGGTCACTTTTAGTGGCTTCCTGTAATATGATTTATTTCTTTAAAAAATAAAAAATTAAGGCAATTTTAAGGTATTTGCCTCGAAAATTAATCTATTTATTCTCTTGGAATGTCCTACCGCGGTCATTTCAAGGTCCGGAAACAGAGCACCTACATAAATCGTCCATAAATCGCGGGTTCGAACCCGCTCAAAAACAAGCAATGGGCTTCGTGTCTTCAGGACGCTTTTTTATGGTTTTTGGTCACTTTTAAAGCGAGCGTTGGAGTCTACTAGGGTGCTGACAGGTTGATATAGCATAAGCAGCGGGTAGAGTAAGGAGGAGGAGCTAAGGCTTGGGAAAGTCGGAGCTCTTCATTGCTCAGTATTCTATCCAGACGTGTTGCGGGTATTTTCTCTATATTTTATAGTTTTTGGTCACTTTTTAGTGGCTTCCGGTATTTTAATTTGTTTCTTAAAAAAACTTTAAAGGCTTCAGAACGAGAAATCGCCTATATAAGCTCAACATCAAGAAAAATGATGATAAAAGTGAAGTAAATCTCAGTGATATCTAAATATTGGAGAATTCTCATTCATGATAGGTCTCTTTATAGCGGCTCATGTGAGATCCCCCATGTAGGTAGATTTTTTTAAATGTATTAAAGATGCTTCTAGTCTTAGACTAGTGGCAAAAATTATCAACCTATAAAATGCCCTTAGGTAATTTACGGCCATTTGCCATGCATTGTGGAACATAAATATCTTGCCGTGCTTTTGCTGGACTGATACTAACACTCGACGACTAAGTGGGCAATCTTCGTATATATAAGCCTTGGTTTCCATAAAATTATGTAAACCAGACTGGCACACTTGAGGATCTGTGATCAACATGTTTTTATCTTCTCACTTTAACAATTTAGGAATCGCCTTTCACTCATCTCAATGTTATTTTATTTCTATAGTTATCTAGCTTTTCGCTATTGGTCCAGTGAGTGAGACAATTTGCTCACAATTCGATGCTTCTTTGGAAAAGAAAATGTCTTGGCGCCATACACACGGCTAAAAGTGTGATTAGGGTTCTCTACAGGCTCATAGATTTTGTCACTAGTCTAAGGCAATGTTTCAATAATGCTAAATCTTCGAGATAAAATGATAAATATGTTGGCAAAGCCTCTGACATCGCTATTATGGAGTGTTTGCCTCAATTTGGTTTGGATTATAAGAGAGGGACTAAGCAAATAGTATATGGACATCCTGAATACGTATAATTCTTTGGTTGAAAAGGGAGAAGAGAGCGAATGTCGTAGCTTTTTGAAAACTATACGCATCAGTAACACAGAATATTTTTCTACAGTCATTTTTTACAAGAACCAAACATCAAGAGCAGTTGATATCGTAAGGTGCATAGCATCCCGTGGATGATATTGCTTTGAAGTAAAAATTTTGAAAGTGAGTCTTTTCTAGCTCAAGGAAATAGTTCCACTTCAGAATTTCACCCAATTGACTTCTTGCAACACGGTGGATCATTTAATCGCAGAATACTACGTCAATCCCTACAACTTCAAGGCCTCCTGGCTCTAAAGAATATACAACAATATCTGATTCCTCCCAAAACTAGGATAGCGATGGTTCCTCAACTCTTACACTTGCAACTGAAGCTTCATGTCAAGGAGATTCAAAACATTCAGACAGTTGCTTTTCATTCCATTGAGCCTAACTCGCTGGCTTCGAAAAAATAGTTCTTCAGCTCAATTTGAGTCTTTGTGATCGCGACATGATCTTTTTGAAAAGAGCTATTGTTTTCAGCTCACAATTTGCGTGGTGGAAAACTTTTGGTAAGCCTATGAACGGGCTTAGAATTCAGACTATCATGATTAACCTATTCAGTAAAGAAAGATAGCATGTCTTGAAGAAGACGAATCGTCATTGTGACTACTAACAGGAGTGGTTTTGTTGGGTTTCTGAGCTTTTTGTTTTACTTGGAGCACCTCGACGCCCAAATATCTTAACTCAATAGCTTTGCAAGACATAAAAGACCAACTATGAAACATGTATATCCTGTACTTTACCTACATGATCGAAGTCAACAAAACATGTTGCATTTGGGAATTAAAAACTCAAACCACAGTTTATAAAGAGTGACAAACAAAAGAAACAGCAGAAACTTGATTCATAGTTTTGAATTCGACCAATAAGTATTTGGTTTAGTTCAATCCAAAGCTTTTAAAAAAATACTACAAATTATTGGATTCTTTGGATGCGATACGAGTTACATGCAACAGCGAGTATGATCCGAGATCCGCGACAAATTACTCTTTCCATTCCCAATAAAACTTGCATCCAATAATCATAATTCTGCGTTATAGTTTCAAAATAAATTTCTACCTGACAACTGGAAATTTTAGTGCACAAGAATGACCTTGTGGCGCCAAAATTATTTCATCGCATTCCATCATCAGTCCAAGAGTGTCTCAAAACGCACCTTGAAGTCTATATGCCAAACTCGAATTAGATGCATGATGCATGTTGAGACGTTTTTGCGCCCAAGTGGACATGCACTTTTCCCAGTTAGGGTTTCAAAGGGAACTTCTCATCATTTTTAAAACAAATTATTGTTTGAGGAGCAAGGCGTGTATACTGCTCTCTCAAGTCTTTCCTCGGTATATTCAAGGATGAGTTATTGTTTCCTATTTCGTACTTCAAAGGCCTATCTTTTGCAACAAGATGCCGATACAACAACGAAATGAGGTATATAACTGGATAAAATTCCCCTTCGATCTTCAATTTCTCTTCATTATCCGATCACAGCTTATTAAACACTAGCCTAACTATGAAACTCTCCACTCCTTTGATTTTCGGTGCGCTCACTGCTTTTGCAACTGCTGCTCCAACTCCGCAAACAAACCTGACCATCGATAGTACTCTTGTTCCAGCTGAAGCCATCATCCGTGGTTTGACCCTTCCCGAGGACGTTCTTTCAGTCTTTCATTATGAAGACAACACTGCCACAGTTGTGTTTTTAAACTCCACTATCTTGGCAGAGGCTAAAGCATCTAACGAAGAAAACAAGAATGTCACCTC
The DNA here is from genome assembly GCA_030561745.1 of Metschnikowia gelsemii. NCBI lineage: Eukaryota > Fungi > Ascomycota > Pichiomycetes > Serinales > Metschnikowiaceae > Metschnikowia > Metschnikowia gelsemii. The sequence continues at coordinate 3,880 of JAKTYA010000186.1, forward strand.
TAGTGATGAGGAAGCTTCTTTGGCCAAAAGAGAGGCCGAGCCTTATGTGAGCTTTAAGAAGTGGGTTAAACTGTTCTTCCTTGACAAACAGTGGATAAAGGATCATAATAAGAGAGATGCTGATGCTGATGCCGGCTGGCATTGGGTTGGCTTAAAAATCGGGCAACCTTTCTACAAAAGAGATGCTGAAGCTGATGCTGGTTGGCACTGGGTGGGCTTGAAAATTGGCCAGCCATTTTACAAGAGAGATGCCGAAGCTGATGCGAAATGGCATTGGGTGGGCTTAAAGATCGGACAGCCATTCTATTAGTGGAGTAACCGATGTTCAGCCATCATGAAGATGAAGAAACCTTTTAATACGGATATTCTTCTTGATACTTCTCAGATATCTCATGAGCCCAAAGTTTGGCTCATATTCTTCGATCTGCCTTGAAAATTACTGCAGACTTACTTTGTTTCTTTCCCTTTACTGTATAACCCTAATAATACTTATAAAAATCCAAAAAAAAATTCCAGATTGTACTTATTGGTTTTTACGTATTTCCCAAGAAGAAGGCGCGACTTTACTCGACTGATGAATCCTGAAAACACATTCCTGAGTGTTTTGGTTTGAACTAACAAAGCTATCAAAAGGTCTAAATCTTCTGATCCCCCGGAAGTGGTGCAAGGCAGCAAAAGTTAATCTTTTATTCAATTCAAACACTTGAGAACTACACGTTTAATATGAGCAGGCACGGAACGGTGTATTCTTTCACCAAGTAAAGCAATCGATTAGCTGGAGGCTTCTCACTGCCGCGTTGAAAAAAAGGTGCGGTTTAAGTACTTGGATTGTGATCAACCTGATTGAGCGAATAATCAAGTATATCAGGGTATACTCTCCCTCTGTTTTTTTGTGATTGGGGGCCCATTGCTGAGCAGATATTGAATGATTAATAATCCGTAATTATGCAGAAATGATGGACGTAGGCCAACCAAAGTGAGACCCTTGCAAGCACAGTCTTGGCACCAATTTGAAGCAGTTATGGCTTTCTTCTATTAGAATCTCATGAATAATCTACCGCCGTCCCAAAAAAAGTTCTGTTTTGCTGATTTTGCTCCCTGTATTTCTTCCACAACGTTTGATTATTTTCTCTGAAGGAGATCTTTTCGCGATTGCAAATCTGTCCCACGGGTGCACATAGCATGCTGATGAGATGCGAACTTGGAAACAAAAATGCATGCTCAGTCGATAAGCGAAACACTTGAATCTACTTATAAAAGGCGCATAAAGCATACCACATAATTTTTACGAATCTCACTACTTACTGATTGACAAGCCATGGACCAGAAAGACCTTTTTGTTGCAGAAGAGGAAGATAGCACACCGACGGAAACCAGACATGTCGTGGCTCTGCCGGAGCTTGAGAAAGACCACGACACAGAGGACGATCCTATTGTACGCAGCATACCATTGGTCCACGGCTCACTCCCGCATAGAAAATCTCAATCTCTTCATGTTCTTCAATTCGCCGGCCGGCCAAAAGCTCAGTCTTTTGGTGGGGAAAGCTTGAAGGCGATGGTGAAACCTGGCAGTAAAGTCGTGCAGTTGAAAACTCCGATGAACACACAAAAGTTCTATAACGAAGGGCGCTCGGAGGAACTCGGGGCACGTGTGGAAAATGTGTCACTCCAAGGCGTTCTTACTGAAACGAATGGCGGTCTTTATGCCGGCAGGATTGTCGACACCGATGGCGAACAGAAGATCGTGTTGATTCCCCTTGATAGCACGGCACAGCTCCGACCTTCGTTCAAATACATGGACGACCTTGACAGCGCACGGTACCAACAAGTCAGGCAGGAAAATTCTGCCGCTGATCCATCGAAACTGAGTGCGGTGCAGGTACTTCAGATGGCGTCGAAGCCGGGCAATAACCCAAATTCAGACGGACAGCTTCATGGTGGGGTCGGTTCATGTTTAAGACACATCAAGCGGTTCAACGAGGAAGAGTGGCTGAGTCTTAGTTGGTTTGGGGGGCAAGACAGCTCTACCGAACGAATTGCACATGAGTTGAGTAACCCAAATGCCGAACTCATTGAAGCCTCGACTGTCCTTGACGAGTTTCTTTAGGAGAAACTTTTCCTTAAATTGAATGCATAAGATTCCTCTCGATATGGTCTTTCAGTCACCAACAATTGAAGCATGTGCATTCACTTAACGACAATACCTACTCACACCTGCCATCTAAAGAAGCGACCATGAGCAATACCAGGGATCCAGAGAAGCCGGATGAACTAAGTGTTTTTACCCTGTCTAAAAATGTAACTTGTAGATAATAAGATTCCTCGACTAAAATGATAGCATAATGCAGCGCTACACAGTTAAATCATTTGCCCTTGGCACGTCTAGCAGTTTTCAATAAGATAAGGTCCTGCACCTTCCATATAAAAGCTCCTACTTATATTGTTCGCTTAGACCTTTTTTTATTTGTTGAATTGTGATAAAGGGCTTTACCACTTTAGGATATTAAACTGAACTAGTTGTTAAAAGTCATAAAAAGACTTCCCCAAGTAAAATGTCCGTATCCTAAGACAAACTTCTACTTTATTCATGAGAGTTGAGAAACACTACACCTTGTCATATGCGTTTCCGTCTCCATAAAATCAGATTCTCGCCATATTCTAAAAGTAAGCCTCAGATCGCTATTCAAAGCCTGTCGGATATCTATCCCGGAGGATTTTATAAAATAGATTGACTCTTCATTGTTCAAGTCCTTGTTTCATCAGTGGTCCACATTCAACTCATACTTTAGAAGTCTCTGCAGGCGCATCGCCGGCATCGCACCGGCATTGATCTCATCGCAATGGCTTCCCGAAAAAGAGAAAACACGTACCTGCGAAATTCCTAGCAAAATCACATAAAATGGAAGACGATGGATTGATTCTTAATTTTGCCGTTCCAGAAAGTACCGAGCTGGTCGCGGTGCTGCAGTCTCCGGTGAACTATTCTGGTGGCCGGTGGAAAGAACGTCGTAATTTGAAGCTCAAGCTGCAAGGCAGAGAGAGGACACAGGGTTCCGGTGTAAACGGCATAGATGTTCGTAACAATATGAGAAACTTGCAGGAGAAAGCTGAGGATATGATGAAGGAAGTTTTTCCTCAGAAAAGAAAGAACGAAGCGAGGTCTGACGCGAGGCCTGAAGCTAAAAACGATGGAAGACCGGCTGCGAAAAGACCCGAAAATGACCCATCTGGAATCCCATCCAAACGAGTAAAGTTCATGGAGACTTCTGGAGAACGCGGTGGGAAGAATAACTCCTACGTGTCTTCATTGTTCACGTCGAAAAATGCTTCTACGTTGAAAGAATCTGCCCCTGATCAGACCATACATAAGCCATCGAACGCCCCGCTTACTGATGACAGTACTTTTGAAGGTTTGGGACTCATCACAAAATTGTCCACGCATTTGACTACGGCAATGAAATATACCACTCCTACACAGGTTCAGCGAGCTGTGGCCCCTAAGCTTCTTCTGACAGAAACCGACCTTTTCGTCAAGGCACAGACAGGGTCAGGTAAAACGCTTGCGTTTGCTCTTCCGATCTTAGATAAGTTAATGCGGGAACCCGGAATCAACCGGCAGAGCGGCTTGTTTGGTGTGATCTTGACCCCCACGCGTGAGTTAGCCTTACAGATTTACTCAGTTTTGGAGGCTGTACTACGGTGCCACCACCAGATTGTACCAGGAATTGTGGTTGGTGGAGAGAAGAAAAAATCCGAGAAGGCTCGAATTAGAAAGGGCGTCAACATTCTTGTTGCGACACCGGGCCGGCTTGCAGACCATTTGGAGAATACGTCTTCCCTTGACGTGTCACAGGTGAGATGGCTTGTTCTTGATGAGGGCGACCGGCTCGTTGAGCTTGGGTTCCAGGAGACGATTACAAAAGTGACGGACATCTTGCTTCGTCACTCGAAACTTATGGAGTCCATGCACAAATGGCCCGGCTTACCTACACGCAGAGTGAACGTTTTGTGTTCCGCCACCATGCCTGATGACGTCAAGCAGTTGGGAAGCACCGTGTTGAGCCGTCCAGAGATGGTTTCCGTGGACCGCACAAGCACCACCGATATCAATGCCACTGCTCCTGACCAATTAGTACAGAAAGTCATTGTCGTGCCACCTAAGTTGCGGCTTGTGGCTTTGGCAGCAGCACTCAAGGCACCCGGTCTTGGTGATGGCGATGACGAGAGTGGGGTTTCGCGGACAATGGTGTTTTTCTCGTGTTCTGATTCAGTGAACTTTCACTATGAAACATTCACCCGCGGAGGCTTTGCCACAATGAGAAAGACTACTGAGGAGAGAGAAAAGGAGACCAAGGAAAGAAAGGAGAAACACGAGAAAAATGACAGAAAGGGTTCAAAAGATTCAAAGGATAGCGTAGATGAACCTGCTACCCAGTTCTGCGCATCCACAGCGCCACCAGTCAATGACAATACGATCGTGTTTCGTCTTCATGGCTCTTTATCACAGCAGTTGCGAACGGCCACGTTGCAACAATTTGTACTGAACGAGGGCAAAAATAAAGGCAAGCACCTCGTTCTTTTTTGTACTGATGTGGCTTCGCGAGGTCTCGATTTGCCAAACATCTCTCAGGTCATTGAGTACGACCCGCCCTTCACGATCGATGACCATCTCCACAGGATCGGGCGGTCAGCCAGGGTCGGTAAGAAAGGTGAAGCTACACTTTTTTTGCTTCCAGGTGAAGAAGAGGGGTACGTCGATGGAAAACTTCGCGTCGTTCACCCGAAAAAGAGCAACTTGCGAGTGATGAATTACGAGAATTTACTTGAAAAGAGCTTTTCTGAGGATTCAGCAGGGCCTACGCTGAAGAAAGAACGGAAAGACCCAAAAAGTAAAGAGGGAAAGTGGGACATTCATGCGACGACGTGGCACTTGGAAGTGGAGCGTTGGCTCTTGGAAGATAAGGTCGCGCTCGATAAGGCGCTGAATGCATTTGTTTCTCATATCCGGGCGTACGCTACTCATTTATCTTCTGAGAGAATGTATTTCAATGTCAAGCTGTTGCATTTGGGCCATTTGGCTAAGGCTTTTGGTCTTCGTGAGACCCCTAAAAAGCTCGGAAGAAGCAGCGGACAACAAGGTAGTGAGGCTGCGAAGAAAAAGGAAGATCCTCGAAAGAAGATGTTGCGTATGGCTAGAATGACTGAAAAGGCACGCTCGTCCGAGTTTAACTACTAGGATGTAAATAGCATAGTTAGAGATAGGCGTATCAGATGCTAGCATTTCTTGATTTATGAGATCTGTGGAAATCGATTTCACTCCCCTGTGATTCGCGGTGAAACAAAAGCGCTGGGGAGTAGATTTCCCACACTTTTAATGTACCTCGTATAACTGCTAAGAACAACGCACTAAGCTTTACTGATTGAGATAGAGTGAGTCAATTGGCCGGCACCTTGTGATATATGACTTCTCTGTACTCATGGAAAGACATTTATGAATATAGACTCGCGCGTCCAGAAAAAATTTGGTAGAGATACTCGTGTTTGAATGTTTGCGTCTGAGCCTGAAGCCAGTGGTTCGATAGTTCTGCAAAGTTTTGGGCAGATCAATGAGGAATGATTGCTTTATGTCTTTTATAAGACTTAGCTTTCTTACTTGAGACGAATCAAGGAGCAAAGACTTCTAGCAATGTAGAAAGCCCAATACAAATAAACTTAGTTGATTCCTTTTTCTGTCAGTATGACTTCTTGAGTTGCCTCACTCATGTTTTGGTTCAAGATTGCCCAAAGCGCATGGTTCTCACCTAACTGATAAACTAACGTGCGTCTTTGATAATAGTCTGTGACAAGTTTCACGTTTTCAATGATATCATCGAGCAAAATGGCTTTGCCTGCGTTTACACCATCGCCAAGCCCAGGGTGCGCTACATTGACCACATGAATATGGAAGTGGTAGTACGATGGCTGGTAGTGTACAAAAAGCCTAAGTTGGTCGGCCATCACTGGGTACTTCAGGCTGACCACGCGGGTGATTTCGGTTCGGAGAGTCTCCAAAAACGTGAGATGTGATCCGTCAACGTCTCTTATACTAGAAATATCAGTGCGGTTGACAATGGCAATCAAGTACAAGGCATCCATGGAGATCCGGTCCCACTTCATGTCTGGAAGAAGCACAAACCCGTCTTTCAGATGTGTCTCATGGTGCACGAAAGTCTCAGCCTCCTTACCTTCGAATAAAATGTTATAGACCCATTGGATTCGCTCACCTTTCTGCGTATCGATGAACGGTTTCACGACTTGTTGGTAAAGCTCTGGGGTTTCGGCCACCATGTGAAATTTTTGCGCTTGATATTTGCGGATATGTGTTTCTGTTGCAGGGTAGATGAAGTTGATTTTGACGCCAGGGTTGGTACGTAAATCCTGGACCAAGTTAGCCAATGCCCAGAAATAGACATCGTTATTATTTAGAAGCTCGATGCCTTTCATCACCGACGAAAGTTTCGCATGGCTGGGATCTTCGAATGCAAATGCAGTTTTCTCAAGCGACACAATGGAATTTTCACCATCGATCTCACCCAAAACCACCACACTTTTGGTTTGGGTGTCCGTCCGGAGAATCTGCGTGGGCTGGAACTTAGCTGCTAATTCTTCCACCAGCATCTCTTAAAGCGCGGTATAATATCCTCGTTGAAGATTACAAACCACTTTCTTTGGAGGTGAACAGTAATTGAAACCGGTTTAAAGTTCTATTTCAGGCTAGATTTTTCTTAAAAAAAGTAATTTTGAGTCTCTTTATACGTTTTTTGCCTTTTGGAACTGATCTCTTAAGACAGGACCGAGATTAGATGGTAGGCTTTGCTAGCTGCGCGCTTTGTTAGCGGCTCAGTACTGCAGCTTTGCAGTCCGTAATTTTTTGTGAATGACAAACCAAAATAGACGCCGAACATTCTGAGATTCAAGGCCAACTGTTGAAAGTTAGCTAGTATATCCATAGCCAAATGAAATCAACGATGGTTGGGTTTGTGGACCACGCCCTTCCCAACCACATATGTCCTGCGATTGGGTACTTTTATATAGTACCGATACATGACTAACGAAAAAAAAAGTAATAAAGTTAATCTTAGCCCCAAATTACTGGATTCATTGTGGATACAAAAATTTCTTAGTGTTAATTTTTTCAGTTCGATTTGAAGCTTTTGGTTAGATTTACGGCGTGATATCTGAATGTATATGTGATTCGATCAAGCGCATAGGCTAGAATTTAACAATAAGATTGCCAGCTTATTACGTGCATATATTTCATGGGATCGGAAAGAGAATCCATTGAATTTGTAAACCAGAGCCTCTGTGAAAGCTGTACAAAATTAAAGGCAGCTAGGGTGTACTTGAAGCAGCGCACTCGAGGGACAATTGGAAGCGGTAATCTTGTCACGTTAGAATCAAAATACTGAGTTAAAGTAGAATATTCGGATAGTTCTTTTGGGAAGAGAAGAGATTCCACCCTTATAAGACCAAATGAACCATTATCAGCAATGCCAACTTGAATAGTTATCATCTTCGAACTCAAAGACATGTTGAGCAGGGGAAAATCTAAATTAATTTCCCTGTTTTATCCATTGTATTACGAGACAGGAATAGGGATATATGAGTCAGTTTTGTATAAGTCTGGATTTTTTTCAAGATTAAAAATAGGATACGAGACATTTTAATGATCTATTACTCTTGATTATGTAGCTGCTGTGGTTCAATTCTCAGTTGGTGATCATTCAAATTTAACATATAGCTCAACAGTTACGTAATAGTTGAAACGTTACAAAAGAGAAGCCGCAAGGGATTGGCCTTACATAGATCAGTGATTTTCAAAGAGATCAAATTCTGCTTGTGTGACTTAAAGAACAAATTTATGCTCAACCAAAACAACAGCCGAAAGGAAAAAAAGTTCTGGACCATTTTTTTTGGAATGAGCGATCGCTTGGAAATAAAACCCTTGTAGACCTTTAAAAAAAATTCTCAGATATTCCCACTTATTGACCATATCAACTCATCAATAATGAATAGTCAAGACTCGTGGGCAAGCAGAAAAATTTGCAGGCCGAGCAAAAGTAGAATAACTTTATTACACTGTATGAGATAAGCACCCATTTTATGAGCATAGTAAAATAGCTGGTGTAACTTATTTAATTTCTTGAAATTGCCTGTAACTGCAAAATGGGAGTCTTCAAATTACCGTTTTCGTTTTTCTTTTGATTATCTTACTGAATATTATGAACAAAGATTTTATCAAGAGGGCCAGTACTGTCCTGTCTATCGACACGCTCCCCCAGTACCAAGAGAGAGCCGGTGTCTCGTTTCCCATTTACAACTCGTTCCCAAAGAGAAGCACGCCACCTAAGACTAAAGAGAGATCAAGCTACTTATGGTATATTATTCCAATAATCTTGGTGATTGGTACTATCGTTGGGACCGTGCTTTTGTTTGTCCTACTTAAAGGGAACAAGCCTCATGAGACTCCACAACGCAGGAACCCAGTTTATAGGTCGCTAATGATAGTGGAGTGCAAACAGCCAGGACAGATCACTATCAGACAGGCAAGAGGAAATGAGACTGCGAGTTTTCAATTTTATCCTATATCACTTGCACATTCCCTGAATCAAACAGTTGCACCTTATAACTGTACAGTCAAGGCACTGTCACATTCCTGGCTTGCTTGGTTATACTATTAGAATCTTAGACATGCCGACAAAAATTTTTGAAAGTGATACTTTTATGGGGGCCATAAAGTTCATGCGAGTGGATGTACATGATTAAATGTTTATTTAGGATGTTACAATATAGAGAGAGAATAAAGATTATGTTTAAGCGCTAATACCCGCGAAAGGCGAAATATCTGCAATAGACTTTGTAAATTCGTCTGGTAAGAACACCAAGATTCAAAGATTTCAAAACCCTCTCCCTTCTCATAAACGGCCGAGGCACATAAAAATGGTGATTTGGTCGAGTTTACTATTTGCTGAAAGTGGGTTTTTCATCAAGTGAATGGGGCTTACCTGAGCGAGAAACTTTAAGCGTTAAGTAATAATTCTGAATTACACTTAACAGCCACGTGAATGCTCAGCTTAAAAATTGGAAACTGTTCGGGGAAAGCGTCTAGATAATTGATTATAATTGATCTTCTTTGGCTTTTTGAATTCTGTAACGGAAGACATTAGACAATCACACGACAGAAAGCGAACTTATAAACAAAGTGAGTCAAATGTGTTTTTTCATAATTTTTGATGACTCAGGAGATGGAAAGACAGTTATGAGTAAAGCAAACTGTACCACAGAAACCAAAGATTACCTCACTGCTTACGCCCTTCACCCAAAAGTTCTTAAGTACGTATTAAAATTTAGCTGGATAGGCTCCGGGAAGTTCATTCACCCGTTTTCTTCATATACTATTAGAAAGACAAATGATATCTCTCCCAATATAACCAGAGCCTAATCAATAGCCTCATATAGAGCCTTATTATGAGCCAAGAAAGCAGTACTTTTTAAGTGGTATGTGTGTGAGTTCTATGAAGCACTACTATGACCTGCCAAAACATTGATTTGATGGGCGTATACAAGCACATCTCATTTCACAATTAAGCACAATAGTTTTGATGCCATCACACGACTAGCTTTTAATAATTTATGAAAGTATAGAGCCCATGTTATTGCTTTTGCTGTTAGGCGCCTTTATGATTTGAATAGGGCAACATTTACTTGTATTAATGGGCTTATAATTCGGCTGGATACGTCGTCACGCTTGTCAAACTAGCGAGAGTAAGAGTTTATAAAGTACTTCTCGATCGCCCTTTTAAACTTTCCCGCCTTTTTCTTGGTCTTCGACTTGGAGTCTCGGTCTGCACTCTTCTCTATTGTCTCAATGCGAGCAAATTCTTCATTAGGAGTAGGTTCTCCAATTCTTATATTGGTATTCACACCAACCACTTCCTCGAAATTGAGATCGGAGTCTGGAATAACATCCTCCAGTATTTGACCATCATGGATCGCACTTGGTCTTGGTGGCTTCAAGGCAGTCAAAGTGCTGGGCTCTTCACCAGGTCTGGCTAACGGCCGAGGAATTACTTTGTGACCTTTATTATCGATCAAACCTGCGCCATTTTCGCCACCGGAGCCGCTCTTCGCATCCACAGAAGAAGCGTCGTGAGTATTAAAATCAGATTGCTCATTAAAATCATCCAAGTGTCTCGGTTGAAAAATGTGGTGGTCGTTTCTACTCAAAACTTTGGGTGCACCATCTGCTTCACTTACTAGCGTTGGAAGATCTTCAGGTTGGGATGGATCAGGAGATACGATATCAAACAGCTCACGAGCAAATTCTTCAGGCAGAGGTATGTCGGATGCAGTTATGTCCTTTTCGGCCAGAAATGTCACTGGTTGGCGCACCAAGTCGCCACGCTCAGGAATTTTTATCGAGTGTGAGCTACTAGAACCTGCTAAGACCGAATTCTGGGTGACAGCGAATCCATTATTTTGTGATTGAGAAATCACATCATCAGATACTTTAATGTCCTGATGCTCAGGCGCAAAACCCTTCTCCTTCTGATGCTCAAGCTCAAAATCCTTCAACTTCTGATGCTCAGACACAAATTCTTTTCCCTTCTGATGTTCAGGCACAAATTCCTTCAGCATCTGATGTTTAGGCACAAACTCTTTTGTACTCTGACGCTCAGGCTTAAGTACCTTCCCTTGGACCGGCTCATGGTCAATGATAGGGATAGTAGAGATTCTCTTCTCAAAATCTTCACCGAGATTATCAGGTACATCCACAAATTCATCATCGTCATCATCTAATGTTTGAGATGGGACAATGTCGTGAGGAAGCTCTGATGCTTTTGGATCAAGAGTACCATGGGACGACTGAAAATCAGAATGGCGTTCGTTTTTCTGGAAAGCAGAGTCGGTGGGCAGCTTAGCACACGAAGTATCGGGAACATCAATATTATACGAGCTCAGCTGAACGGATTTTGAGTTGATGTGACCATTCGTGGACGTTTGATCTATTGGCAGAATAACTGTCGAATCCACTTCGTTGTGACTCTTGGAGAGTTGTTGATTGGTTTGAGAAACGCCAGCGATAGAAGTAGCACCACTAAAATGCGCAGTACCACCAGCTTCAGGACCCAACACGGCGCTTTGGTCGTGAACAGATTTGCTTGCCCCTACCGAGCCCAAACTGGACTCTCCCACACTTCCTTGGCGCTTCTTTATCTTAAATAAAGAAAATGAAGTTTTTCCACGCTTCTTCGCCTCCTTCCCATCCTGTTTCCTCTGCTTCTCGGCAGATTTCAAAAGCTCAGAATGCTTCTTTTCCTCCTCTTTGATCTGCTTTTTCTCCTCCTTCGCACGATCTTTCCTGGAAGACTGGGGCTCATCGTCAGTGTTTCGCAACGATCTAATAGAGAAATCCTTGTGGTGGTTGGTATACACATAGTTCTTGCTGACACCTGAGGCTTCGATCTTGCTTCTCTTCTCGTCAGTTTTCATTTTCTTCTCTGACTTTTTCTCCGCAAAGTGCTGAATTTCTTTGCCCTTAGGACTTTCATGAGCAAGCGCTTGGCCTGTAATTACACGTGGCGAGCCATAAACCTTTTCGGCAGCTACTTGTAAGGCCTTGTTATAAAGATCGACGTTATTCTGCATTGCCTGTTTCTTTTTGTGCTCTTCTTCCTTGGCAATCTCCTGATAATTCTCCTGGTAGTTTTCCGTGTAAGTGTATGGAATGGTTTCTACCGTGTCCAAAAACTTGATGGAAGTTCCACCAGAGGTCAAAGATGCAAGACGGTGAGACGTCTGGTGGGAGGGCTGTGCATTTTGCACAATTTCCGGCGCAGGCTGAAGCTTTTGTGAATCAACAGATTCTGCACCATCGTAGGCGGTAGTTGTGCGGCCTCTGTTCCCTTGAGGGGAGGATGCTGCAACCGCAGCAGCAGCATTTGCAGCCGAAGAGCTCTTCAAGATAGACTTGAGACGCGTGGAGTTTGTGCTGGTTATGGATGTTGTTCTGTGATCGGCACGAGCGGGCGACGGCGTGTGTACCATTGATTTTTGCTCGTGGTCAGGCTTTGGCATCGTGAGGTCTCCACGCAAGGGTTTTGGTGGTACATGATCCAAATATGTATAGTCAAAATCCAGAAGATCTTCTTCGATCTTTTTCAAGTTATGCGCGTTGGCGGAGGCAGACCCATGGCCATGGCTAAGCAGGGCGCTCTGGAGGGAGTTGGCACGAGACCCCTGGCGCGAGATATTGGTAGTTTTCGTTTCGATAACATTAGAACCGTCGGCTAATTGGCGGATTGTCTCCGTGGTGATCGATTGCGTGCGGCCCTGGGCGTCGACAACCTTGGTGGTCTTCGTAGTGACTACTACATCGTCGCCAACGCCATTATTTTCAGCATCATCGCCATAATACTCGTCCTCCTCGGGAAATACCGGCTGTGCCATGTAGCTTCGCCGCGCGCCCAGTCGCACAGAGTTGGAAAGCGAGTTTGCCCGTAAACTTGACGTTCTCTGCGCCAGCTGCAGCGGGCCGGCCATGTACGATGGTTTCGGCGTGTACGTATACGACTGCATCGAGTTTGCACGCTGGTACGCGCCGAGTGAATTGGCCCTATAGCCAGTATTTGTCTTAGGTGGGCCTCTTACCGACCTTGCCCTCAAGGGAGCGTTTGGCGCTGCCGCTGGCTTTTGGTGCATTTGAAGAGCAGCCATTGCCGCATGGCTTGCGCTGGAAAGCGACTGAGCACGCTGTAAATTCTGTGCTGCGGGCGATTGAGCTTGTTTGTTATAATCTTCGGTATACCTGGCAAATCCATGGTACTCCTGTGTTCTTCTTTTGGAAAATAGCCCCATTGTGTGTGTTGTTGTGGCGTGGTTTAGGTGGTGAATGTAGCCTCACGAGGTGGCCGACTAGTTCGAAGAGATGTGTGGTTGCGGCACAGGCTTGAGGTCGCTCTCTAGCTAACAGGAGATATAATTGTTAAGAAAAGTAAAAGAAGGAGTTGAAACGAAGGAATCTTTAACTGCGCGTCTTCTTTTTTGGTGGTGGATGTTTTTATTTGCTGGCGGATTTCCAGAAGCAATGTCACTGTTGCACTTGAATATAGATGGCCGTCGACTGCATATACATGACCGGGGGAGGTATTGGTTACGAGCACGCGTGTCCATCCGGACCTAGGGCAAGAAAAGACTCTCGCCGCACGTTAAGCTGATTGCAACCTACATTATTCTTGCAGGCCGCCATAACGGTGAAGTTCGATATTATAGTGGCACAGAAGAACATTAAAATGACTTTTTTGTTTTCGAAACTCACATTCTCATCCGTGATGAAATGATCGAGTCCGCTAACTAAAGATCGCCTCATTGCCACTTGCTCTGGCTGAGTGGAATGTTCTCATGTTGCGCGTCGCCCTGGCTTGCTTGGAGGAGATTGCTGGACCGCATTTGCGAGTCGGTTGTGAGATTTCGCATGGAAGAATTTCTAAGAAGGTTGCTTTTGGTGGATGGACCCTGGGTTTCTATGAAATAGATGAGAGAAAGGGTGCTACGAAATTTTATCGTTATTCCAGAAGCAAGATATTATCGTGCCATTGTAAATCTCTCAATCAACATTTGTTTCATAGGGTTTGGCCAGATTTCACATCGCCTGAATGTGCTAAATTTGGACTAGCCTGAACAATGTTCAACAGTGCTCATCAACAGCACCGGTTCTTTTCATATGCGGTTGAAGCCACGCAGCCACACAGCTTTCATGCACCTCAACGGTTGACAGAAAGACCAGTTCCTTCGAGGAATGCTTTGACACTAAACGACGAGATTCAGACTGAAACGCCTTCTAGCTTAATTCGTTTTCACCCTAAAATGCAATTTTTAGGTCGCGGCATAGGATTATCTAAGTCGGAGCTGCAAAAACCATATTCACATAGTCTGGCAGCAATATTGAAGCTTTTAATTCTCGCTCAAAAATAATCATGAAAAACACTTAGAAAATACCCACTCCAATACAACGCTTCATGTTTTTGCTGAAAGTTACTCTTGTTAGCTTTTCTGGGTACCTGTCCCAGAGGCTTGAGCTTCGCTCAGGGACCATTTATAGGGGTATTGCACTTTTTTAAGCCGAGAAAACGTAAGAATAATTAACTCTAGTAACCCAAAATTTGGAATTCTGAAGATTAATTTTATCTTTCGTTACTCGAATCCATTAACCGCCACTTTCTACCCTGTTGCTGCATTGAGAGTAAATTAATGACCTCCAAAAAGCAGTGTTAAAGGAGGCACGGGTGTTCTGAGATCTCGTAATGCTTTCTAATCACTTTAGTAATTGAGGACTGGCGTGGTGTAACCAGGAACAGGGCTCCAAAAACTTCCTGAATCGACACCAGACAGTTTCTACCTCAAGATGTATAAATCTCTCGGTGGCTCACTCACCTTTATATTGCCGATTTAATTTCAACCCGAAATATTTCTTACATTCGCAAGACCCTGGAATAACTGTTTCATTATAATCGATTCTTTTGCAAAAAGGGTTCAAATTTATGCTTACGGTAAAATTTGTCGTGAGATTTCTTGTGTGTTTAATTATTGCATACATGGCATTCAGGATGAAAAGTGAGTTCACCGAATCATCATTGGCGTTTCCCACAGCTGCACGATCTGCAACAATTGAGCCAAAAGACGTGGAGGGTACGGGGCCAAAAGCTAACCCATCACCTTTCCCCACTCTTTTTGTGTCGCACGGCGGTCCCACATTCCTATATGAAAATGACGACTTCGGAAATAAGGGTGCATGGCGTGCTGTGCGAGATCTTGGAGAAAAGATCAAAACTCAATGGCAGCCAGACTTTATTGTGGTGATTTCTGCACATTGGCAACTGTCAGGGTCCAACCTAATTGAAGTGGCGGTCCCGCCCAAAACTGCCAGCACGCGTTGTGGGCCACATGATTGGACTGAAAATTCGTTGATCTACGATTTCAGTGGGTTTCCGGAGCACATGTACCAAGAAAAGTTCCGGACATGGAACTCGCAGTTCATTTCGCAGATGATTTGTGATCATCTTGAACAGAATGGGTTTCACTCGAAGCTAACTGAGAGGGGCCTCGACCACGGCGTATGGGTGCCGATGAAAGTGGCATTTCCAGAAACTCCAGGAAGCAGTATGGAGTTACCCTCGACGCCTCTTATCCAGGTATCACTCACGGGCGTTGAAAGCGATTTCAATGGCCATGCTCGGCTTGGCGAGGTTATTAGTTATTTCCAAAATAATATGATCTGGGATCCAACGCAGGGGAAATACTTGAAAGGTTTGGTAGTTTGCTCCGGAATGTCCGTACACAACCTCAGGGACTTAGGGCCCGCAATTCGTTCCGGCAAAAAGGCGTTGCCGTACGTGGCTGAATTTAACAAGCTTGTGTCTCTGGCGTTGCAATCAGGGCCCCACATATTACTGATGCTTGGTAAGTTGAAGAGCGAACACAGTGCGCTTCTTCGTAAAGCACACCCCACTCTTGAACATTTTGTACCGCTTGTTGTTGCCGCTGGGGCCCATAACGCCACCACCAATACCAACACGAGACAGAACAAAGTGGTGGAGTTGTATAATGACGAGCAACTAAGCCTTGCATGGGGTACTTTCCAGTTTGGCGAGTACTTCGAGTAACTTCAGAATTTACATTGCGTTAGCTTCATCAAATGGACGGCCAACAATGGTATATGAAGTCGGAATTGAAAATATATGATCTTGAGTGCGAGATCTTCATTTATTACTGCAGCCTTTCAACTGGATGCGGTCTGCTCCTTAGTGTTTTTATGTATTTGAACATACAGACCCGCTCCATTCTCAACTTAGGCTATGAACTTCAGAAATTTAAAATTACCTCCGAAGTTTGAGCATAATCCCAGACAAACCTCTACACAAAACGCTGATCTTGGTATATTCATAATTCTTTCATTTATTGTGTTTTCTTGTTATAAAATGTATGCAACTCACGCCATGATCTCCATCTCAGTACATACACGCATCGTTCTATGGTACATTTCCTCACTTCAACAAAGTCTTTACGGCCTCCTCGATAGCCTTCTCGTCCAATCCGTCCAAGCTGTTCTTGACTTCTCTTCCCTTCTCGAACCGGGCGGTTATACTGGGAGTCACGCCGAATGCCTCTCTAATCAAAACAGGTACTTTATAGTTCGTCGACGACTTGATTGAAGGGTAGTTCTTTGTCAAAAAACTTCTCAACGGAGCAGAGCCGCTACCACCCTGACACAAGTGAAACCTTAATTCTTTCACTGCAGAGGAAACGGCAAACTTAGCGGACATGATGTGTTTGACTTATGCGTATTTGGAGAAACCAGATCTTTGTCTCGTAATGGACTTCATGTGACTGGCTGAGCGAAATGGCGCGCGACCCCAATTAGACGAAGGTCACGTGACCCAATTAACCCTTTGATTCATCTTGTTGTCTATGGAGATTACGTAGTTTATTCCTTTGATTCGTTTCATGTTTGGTCGTATTCGTAGTCATACTCTTCAAATCTGAAGTATTTGTGAGACATTTAAAAATGTGAATTGGCGTGGCTTTAGGCTAAATACCGATTCTAAAATGAGTGTTCGTAAGACGGAGCCATACATAATTTAATCCACGACAATGTATCATTTGTTTTGTTTCACTCCTGATAATGGCCAATAATAATTGTGCAAATGTAGGGATTAGGGAATGGGAACAAATTTTTTCCCGTACATTCCTTAAATTATTGGATAACCTATAAACCAAAACTCACTCGAGAGCTGATACAAACTGAAAAGAGGCGGACTCAACCCGGCCAGTCTCTTTCCTCGCCAACTTACTTATTTTCGGCTCTTATTTTGATTCAAAGAAGACATGAGATTTAAATGGAAACATCAAGGCACTCATCATTGACTGCCACACTAACCTGGTCAATCCTGAGAGCCATCCTCACGCATGCGGCCCTGTAGAGGTTGCATCACGTGATGCCATCTCGAAAAAAACCCATCGCTCTAGATCATCAGGCATTAAATAACAGGCCCTTGATAGAAAAGAGAGCCTCTCCTAAAACAAACAGAACCTAACTTGAAATGGCTGACAATAATCCTGATGGAGGGATGTCGCTTGATGTTCTTTTAATGGAGGAGAAACTTGCTAAGATTCGCACACAGATCAACTCGAAGCTTGATAACCAGAAGAATCTTGCCCTCATCTTATCTGCCGTGGAAGAAAATATCCAGGAACAGAAAAACGAGAAAACACCCGTGGCGTACTTTGTATCGTTTCTTGCATTATTAGACCAAGCCGTGGTGGATGACGAAGTTGCTGAAATCAACGTGGCCACCGCCGCTGCGTACTTTTTAGACTTGGTGCTGCCGTATACTTCTAAGGCGCTTTTAAAGCAGAAGTTTGCGCCGATTTTAACTAAACTAGCACCTATTTTGACCAGTCAAAGTGCCGAAGCTTCGCTCGTAAAATCATCTATTGGGTCCTTGGAAACTCTTTTGCTTGCACAAGATAACCAACAATGGTTGGCCGCGGGGAACGTCTCCCCCAAAAGAGCATTGGTGGGAATGTTGGAGTTATCGTTTGACCCTCGCCCCAAAGTTAGAAAACGTGCACAGGAAGCCGTTCAAAAGATCTTGGCGAACCCTCCGCCATCACCATCGCCATTGCACAACTCTGCCGGTTTATGTGCAGACTTGGCGTTACAAAAATTGAAGGGTTTAGTTGAGGCAGCACCCAGACTGAAGAAACATAGTACTAATAAGGAGTCGAACTCCGCAATAATTCACTGCTTACAGTTGGTTACGGCAATCACATCGGCGAACGCATGGCCGGCGGATAAAGTCGATACTCTTTGCGATATTTTGCTCGATGTGTCCCGCACGTCCGACCAGTATATGGTCTCGTCTGCCTTTTCTGCGTTCGACGGTCTTTTTTCGTCGATGTCGAACGAAATCGATGTCGAAAGATTCACGCGGGTCTTGGATATTATTTTCGATTTGAAGCCACCTGTTGATGACACGCATTTGGCTGCGGCATGGCTCGCGGTAGTTGCCAACGGATTCCAAGCATTTGCCAAATTACTGCCGGAGATATGCGTGGCTAAAATCCCAAAAATTGTCCCATCAATTGCCGAATTTCTTGCCTCAGAGCTGAAGGACATCTACATTTCCGCATCGCAATGTATGATTGCAATTATATCCGAAAGTATCCCCGACCATTTCTTGCTCCAGCCGTCATCAATAAATGGAATTACCCCAGAAATATATGAGAACGTCGATGAAGTGATAACTTTCATTGCTGAATTTATCGAAAAGGAGTTATTCTCTATCAAATACCAGCACGCCACCAAGGAGATTTTGGAGGTGGCCACGGCTGCAGTAGCAAAACTCCGGACGCGTGCCAACCCTGATTTCATTGCGATTCTTGAAATTGTGGGCCAATGGAGATCGAACGAGGTGGAAAACTTTCCTCACAACAAGGAGGCAGAGGATTTCATCGCAGCATGTGTCACCAATATGGGCCCTGAGGTCGTCTTGAGTAGTCTTCCCCTAAACCTCACATCTTCGGAAAAGAACGAGCCTGGAAGAGCATGGTTGTTGCCTATATTGAGAGATAATGTCCGGTGTGCCAGTTTGGCATACTACCAGCAGAATATTCTCCCGCTCGTGGAATTCTTTGGTGCTAAAATAAACGCGGCCACTAAGAAAGACTCTATGCATATCAAGATCTTCCAGACGATCGTGGACCAGGTCTGGGACTTGCTTCCACATTTTAGTGACTTGCCCACAGACTTGCCCACGGCATTCACCGACGACTTTGCCGCTAGCTTGTCTGATCTTCTCTACTCGAACGTCGATTTGCGTGTTGTCATCTGCAATGCCTTGCGGTTAATGGTGGAGTCTAATCTTGCATACGCCAATGGCGCTTTGGCTGACGATCAGCTTATACAGGAAATGTTCCCTATTGAAAAAGCCCAAGAGAACTTGACTTACTTGGCGGCAAAAGCCTCCAATATTCTTTCGGTATTGTTCAATGTGTTTTCTTCTACGATGCCGGAGACCAGAAGCTTTGTAGTGGAGACAATCAATGTCTACTTACAGATCATCCCAAAAACCGATATGCAGGTCACGTTCGACAAGGTATGTGGTTTATTGAAGAAGGCTTTGGATGAAGAGGCCTCAGAAACCGAAGCGCCAAAGAAAAACAAACCCCCTCGTCTAAGCGTTACAATGATGGATCTTGTTGTGGCAATGGCCAAGTACGTGCCTGAGACATCTTACAATGCGCTTTTCGCGATTTTCTCTAATACCGTTACTATGGACAAAAATGCCATGATGCAAAAGAGATCATTCAGAATCCTCACGAAGTTGAGTGAGGCTGAAACGGGCGAACATGCAATTGTCTCATTCATTGGCGACATCGAAAGAGTGTTTGTGGAGACAACAAACTCGACCCACACCTCTGCCCGAGCAGCAAGATTGGCTGCCATGCAGTACATCATCAAAGTCTTGCCTGCCACAGACTTGCATTTCATTCCTTCAGTATTGCAGGAGGTCATTATGTCGACCAAAGATGTGAATGAAAGGTCAAGAGAAGCCGCCTATGGTCTTCTTATTCAAATGGGCCGCAAGATGCAGGAAGGAGGCATCATTCAAAACAGTAAAGTGGCCGGTTTTGACTCTGAAACTCCAGATTCAGAGGCAAATTTGACCAACTTCTTTACTATGGTCAGTGCAGGATTGGCTGCCCAGTCTACGTATATGATCTCTGCTTCGATCACGGCTATTTCATGCATCGTTTACGAGTTCAAAGATGACTTACCCCAGGAAGTCCTTATTGAGCTTGCCTCTACAGTAGAGTTACTCTTGACGCACAATTCGAGAGAAATTGCCAAGTCTGCAATTGGCTTCGTCAAGGTCGAGGTCTTGTCTCTTCCGGAAGAATTCATCCGTGAAAACTTGACAGAAATGTTGGGTAAGTTGATGAGATGGTCGCATGAGCATAAGAACCACTTCAAGTCTAAAGTTAAGCATATTGTTGAGAGACTTATCCGGAAGTTTGGTATCGATGCTGTCGAGCAGGCAATACCTGAAGAAGACCGTAAATTGGTTGCCAACATCAAGAAGACAAAGGCTAGAGCAAAGAAGAGAGAGGCCAACGAGGAGGAAACTGATGGCAAGACGACAAAGAAATTCATGTCTGCCTACGAGGAGGCCGTGTACGATTCTGACTCTGATGAATCGGAAGATGAGGAGACTTCGGCACAGGGCAAAAACTCAAGAAACAAAGCCAGTGATAAGTTTATCTTAGATACTGGCGATGAGCCATTGAATTTGTTGGACCGTCAAACGCTTGCTCACATTTCTTCTTCAAAGCCAAAGAAGTTCAGTAAAAAGGATATCGAGAAGCACAATTTCGAGACGAAAAATGGTAAGATCGTGTTCAAGGAAATGGTCAAGGCCAACGAGGACCCCTTGGCTAACCAGGGTTCCGGAATTGATGCTTATTTAGATGCCGTGAAACAGGCACCAGTGAGAGGCCAAAAGAATAAGTTGAAGTTTAAAAAGTCCAAGGATGAGGACGATTGGTCGGATTCAGAAGATGAGAAGAAACCCGCAAGCCGCCAGGCGCAAAAGGGCAAATTCTCCAAGAGAGCCGGTGTTTCTAAACCCAAGCAAAGATTTAAGGCTAGAAAGAAGCTCTAGTCATGCGTCATACCCCATGAGGCTTTGTTTATAGCCATTGTACATTTAATGAAACCACATTTTAAATGGACTTCATTAGAAAATATCATCATTTCGAGGAATGATCAATATGTAGTTATGCTTCTAAAGAAGGGAGTGGAATGTCCCTGAGACAGATGCAGATGGCTTGCGCAATGTTTCATTTGTCCCGAAGTGTTTGAAACGAGCACCCGCGTTTCATTTTTAACAAGTTAATTTAAATGTTATCGAAAGTACTGAAAAATTTTAAATGGAAATCTCCTCCTGTAACTAAGGAAACGACATGATATAAGATGAAATGTAAATACCAGGAAGCCCATTTTATACGAGCTAGGAGATATAATAAGACAACACTGATTCTTTGAAGAGTCTTTGAGCTAAAGAGAATGATTCTGGAGCTGAGGAATCAAGACTTTTCTCAAAAGAAGTTTATTTAATCGAATTAGACATGACTAAATTCAAAAAACCTATCAATTTTGACGGTTTGCAGATTTGCAGAACCTTTTTTGCACCCACATTGCCCGCGACAGCCAAGTGCTACATGCACTCCACACTGAAAAAAATGACAATTTGAACCAGAAGGCTTGCAATGTACATAGAGCTTAGGTATCAACAGCACCATGTCCGCAAAAACGTCCCCCATAAAAATTCGGTTGGCTCGTTTCGGAAGGAAACACCAGCCCGTATACAACATAGTTGTTTCGCGGATCCGTTCAGCGAGAAACGCTTTACCCATTGAGGTTCTTGGCACGTATAACCCAATCGCCGTGCCCTTGACTCCGGACGAAAAAGCTCGCAACGTCAAGCCATATAAACACATCGAGTTGGACTTCCACAGAACAAAGTATTGGCTAGGTGTTGGTGCGCTGACAAGCGATCGTGTATCGTTTTTGCTTAAGAGAGCAGGGTTGCTTCCGGAACTGTGGCCAAAGGAGGACAAGTTTTCACAGGTCATCAGCAAACCCGTTTCACAGGAACGTAGGGTGGAGACCGAGGAGAAACAAGACTTCTTCAGACCCAGGGACTAGGGCTTCAACCCCCATCGATCCACTTTCTTTCATTTCGAAACGCAACGAAACCCTTGCATGTATATATAAGTACCAATCACATAATGAATCAATCACACAAATACGAGAACCAGGTAGGGTACACTCTCAACTTGACAAATCAGCGCAACTGAATATTTTTACTTGTATGCATGCTTGTGCCATGGCAAGTATTTACACTTCAAGCACTTATGTTCCTTGAAAGTAACCTTATTCACCCTGTACTTCTCCTCCACCAGCGATCTCAAGTCTCGTAGCTCATAGGCAACCTGCTCGTTCAACTGAAATATTTTTTTGGATTTTTGAATACCCTTTCTGATATTTGGCAGCCTGCTGCAGAGCTGTCCACTCACAGATTCCGGATATTGACTATCCTTTCCGTTTTCCGTCCAGTTCTCGAACTCACACAAATCTGGACTTGATTCCGTGTTCTGAGCGGCAAAGAAATTCACAAAATCTGGTGTAATTGGCGCTGGATGATCATTTGCACATTCACACGCTTTCGTCACGCAATCGTCGATGATCCGCCGCACAACGGTGGACTCCTGCCCTGTTTCGTCGTTGACCCACCTCTCAAGAATGAGGCCTTCTTCGTATATTTCATTAAATAAATCCACAAAGATTTGAAGATAGTTAACCGCCTGGAGTGATGTACACCAGTTCAGTTTTGAAAATGGATTGAGTTGGATCATTTGGAAAAACGGCGTGTGAAGCTCTTTTTTTTGCCGGTCAAAAAGATCAGTGTTTTCTAGCAGCTTGCAGAACTTATTTATCCTTGAAAAATGAGAAAGAAACTCTTCAAAATATTCCAACTCAAGAAGAGAGAATGAATCAGACTGAAGCATGCTTTCAAAGTAAAAAAAGAGATCAACCGTCGGTACACAGTTATTAATCACAACCAAGTTAATTTTGGCTAGATAGTTCATGATTTCAGATGCCTCATCCTTGAATAGCTTCCGTGGTGTGTTGCTCATGGCCAAAGGCGAGGGCGTCATTTCTTCGGTATCGACATCTTGAAGAAACGGAAAGCACAAAATAAAAGCATGTAACTCTTTTGTGGCTTCTAAAATAATCTCTAATTTGAAAGAAGACAGGAGTCCTTCGTTGGATATGGAGGAGTTTTCTGAGAGCGAGTCCGGGATTTTGAGTGGGTTCGTAAAGGAATACATAAGTAAGACGACATCATGGATCGACTTTACAAGAAAGAAACAGCTGGTAGAGTTCTCTTGCTCTTGACACGCACGAAGAACCTCCAAAATAATTCGTTCCATAAAAAGATTGATTTTGCGTGCTAGCGCTTGGATGTATTCTTGATAAGCACTGCGATCAATCTTAATACAATATATCATCAGTTCCATAATTGTGTTGCGAAGTTTGGTCAAGACTTCTGGTATATCTTCCATGTTTGTAAAGCCCTCATAGCAGAGATTTGAGATCGTGGCCAACGACTCTGAGAGTTTTGTCGGTTTGAATTGGCACGGCTCGATCTCGATGTCCTCGAGGCTTGGATATTCGGCATAGAAATTTCGTGACGAATACGTAGAGTCATTCGACTCGTAGATTGTATGGAAGATTGATGCCATGAGCCGAAATTGTTATCTGCCAAGATTAAGCTTTGTAAAGGTGAAAACCGATGTCTCTGAAGCTTTTAGCGGCTATCACTCTTGTACCTCACTGATTCGAGTTTTGAAGAAAAGTATACTTTTTAAGTGATTTCTTCTTTGAGCTGACGGCTTTCGAACTTCAAAGGACTGAGTACTTTGTCTTATCAGATGCGTTGAAATTGCCTTACGTCTTGCTCCAAGCTTGTTTTTATTGATGTTTGGTTTGTGTGGCAACCAAGATTCGCAGCTATTGGGTAATACAGAAGTATAGAAAGTTCCAGATTCTTTGCCTTTAAGTGAAAAGAGCCAAATTCTTCTTACTTAACTGATCACTTTAGTATCGTTTACCTTGGTGCGTTAATTACAATAATTTATGAAGAATCTTTGCCGGTTGTCGGTTTTGTTAAGCGCCCACAGACCCTTTGGGTGCAAAAAAAGATGCGCGCAAGATGAGTGGTGGTCGCGTGAGAGGAAACATACTGTATTACGTTAGAGATTTGCCCCAAAAGGGATGAAAGGTTTAATATAACTGTAATTCATCTGAACGGAAAAGATTCTTGAGCAGAACTTTCACCATGCCCGCTGCGGCCAAATTTCGAGACTAATTCAAAGATTGAGTAAAATTGCTAAATAATTCAAAATCATTGATTGCATGAACGATTGTCCGCACACGTCCTTTTCTGAGAGTTTTAAGAAGGGCTAATCAAGCTCCCCATCTCCAAACTCATAGATTGTTGAATTCATGTGGGACATATCGTTGGCTGCATCAATTAACATGGCTTCGAGATGGTAGCTTCAAAAAGCATAAGAGACAGTTGTTGCCCGAAAGACACAATGCCGCAACGAGCGATCTGTTTGGAAAACTGGAAAGTTACATCCCTTAAGAAAGAAAATAAGAAACCAGAAAACTTTCGATAAGTGCGGCTATCAAAGGATCCAGCTCTTTGGCACGGGGTTGGCTGCATGTTTCGGACAGCTATATCACCCCTTGCTTTTGATGTTACTATCCTATGACAACCGGTGTATTCGTTGCGGTTAATCATGGAGATTATGACTCGTTGACCCTTGAACGCATTCCGAAAAAACTACAGCTACAGATTGGTTTCCTTACACATCGTTGTTTTTGAAAACCTTATACTATACATACACGAAGTATAAAAGGAAAAGTTGATTTAAGCTATGCAAAAACTAACACGATTAGTCAAACAAACCGAAACCCATGTCGTCATCCTCAGACTCCTCATCTTCTGGAGCAGCCTCCTCAGCAGCAGCCTCGGAAGAACCAGCGGCGGCAGCAGCAGGGGCGGCAGCAGCGTAAGCCTCTGGGTTGGCCAATCTGTCCTTGATAGCCTCAGAACCCTCGAAGGTGTAGTCAGTGGCAATAGACAAAGCCAAGACGTTCTTGTAGTGGTTGATAACGGAGTGGCCAACGGATGGCAAGGTTGGGTAACCGACAGCCAAAGACACAGAGGCAATGGTTTGGATGGCAGAGACAAAGTGGGAGATCAATTCGTCGTCGGTGATGTCCAAGATCTCGGCAGGGAAGACCTGACCGTTGTCGTAGACTTGAGAAACAGTCAAACCGTAGGTGAAAGGCGAGATGTTCAACAAGTTCAACAAAGCAGCCTCGGAAGGACCAACTCTGGTGTTAGCCTCAACGACCTTGACGTCAGAGACAATCTCAATGAAACCTCTGGCAATCTTGGTTGGAACACCCAAAGCTTGGAAGAAAGAGGTCTTACCTGGCTCCATACCGGTGTTACCGGCTGGGACCCAGACATCCTTTGGAGCAACGGCACCAGCCTTGGCTGGAGCAGCAACAACGTTGGAGACAATGGCCTCTCTGATGGTCTTCAAGTCAGCGTTGGTGAAAATGAAACCAACGTTACCCTTGACGAAAGGCAACAACTTCTCGTACTCAGGCAACTCAGACAAAAAGCCTCTGATGGCTCTTCTGACCATGGTGTTCTTACCCATCAACACGGTAGCTTGGCCTCTCAAGGCCTTTCTGGTCTCGTGCATTTGTTGAGAAGAAACATTGTCGACACCAACAACGAAGATCGACTTGTATTCGGTCAACAATTCCTTCAACTTAGCGAAGTATTGGATTTTCTTGTCACGAGTTCCACCCATTTCGATTAATATATTTCTTCGTTAGGAGTATTTAATGGCCCTCAAAAAGATACGGTTCAAAAGAGGTAGCTCAAGCTGGAAAATTTTCTTTTGCTCGATTTCGCTGCTGGCGGCCTCCGGCAGGTCACGTGTTTCTTTTGGAAAAAGTAGTCACAGTGCAAATTTTCATCCGGGTCGCAGCCCTAGGTAAAGTCACGTGCGCTACATTCACTTACAGAGGTGTGGAAGTAAGACGTGGCGGATGGTAATTATTAGCTTCAAAAACCGTGAATGATCAAAAATGCCAAAATTTATTTTGAGTAAGCCTATATTTGAATTTGTGGCAAATTTTTTCTGATTTTCAAGGCCGACTTGAATGTGGGAATCTGTATATCATAGCGAGGCCCAACCCTGGCTTCAATACACCTAGATGGCATCACCTAAATCTGAATGGAATAGGCAAAGAAAAGAGTCGGGCCAATGGCCGAATAAAATTTAGTACGTTAAAGTTCATCCGGTCCTCCCAAATTGTGGAATAGAAGGGTAACTTTGAAACATCCAGATCTGCCACCAAGTAGTAATTATGATGGAAAAATGCTAACCTTTCCATATGGAAGAAATAATATGCTGCAGCAAGATGACCTAATAATTTTTGTAAGCAAAGATTCGCCTTACTAAGCATTGAATAAATATGTAGAAGAAAGCACACATTCCTTGACACGCTGCGGAAGAATTAGAATCTGAGGTAAAAATCTCTCTTCGATCTTTGAATATCGAGATCAAAAGTTCTATGGCCAAAAAATTGATGAGTTTCAAATGAATCTATGGGTCTCATGAGTAACGTGACTAGAGCTCAAACCGAAGCGTCCAGACCAGAGCTGCTCAGCATACATGAATTTACATTCAAATATTCAATCTATGAGATGTTGATTTCGGTGATTTCGAAATATTGGGATCCAACGGCCGTTTTATCATTATTTGAAAGGCGATCTGATTCAGGAAAGTTTAATTAGATGTCATGTTACGAGCAATCACCATAATCTCGGCGAATATTTCTTAAACTATTGATTGAAAACTGTATCCCCACTAGCTTGTCTTGAGCACATGGCTTGAATCAAAGGCACGATATTTAAAGTTTAAAAAGTGCATAGGAGGGCCAAACCTGGTAGGTTAAAGTTGCTCAGCCCGACATACGAAAGACAATTATGATTTACAGGACTGACAATATGCCATACTAGGACTCACATGCCCTCCCAATTGTGGCTTATACCGAGAACAGAGCCTGCGAATCAAACTTTCTGCATAAATATTCTGCATGATGTCTTGCAATACAGATCTGTAATTGCTGTTGGGCGCGAATATTGAGCGGGTGAGATCCGCACTCTCTCCACACACATCAACCCAATGATCTGACGGGTGTGACGGATGTTGCATGGCTCGAAATTTAGGCACATCATTCCAATGAGAAAAACTGACGAAGCAGTTTGTGTAACTTTTCTGAAAACGTTTTCTTATGTTTAACAATGCCCCTCAATTTCACAAAAAGCAACGAACGCAGGCCCACGAGCATGAAACTTTTAATACAAACACCCCACAGGTCCTTCCGGGTGCCAAAACGGACTTACCAGCACAACCAGACGTGCTTTCTGGTAGAATAATGTCCCAGACTTACCAATTACCACATCCAGCAACTTACCGGGGGTTTTCTGAGGCAAATCGAATAAACTCACTTCTCTCAAATCCGAGAGACGACGCTCCGGGGGCGTTTACGAGGGACAAAACCAGGGACATGAGGTTCGCTAGTCATATAACTCCAGAATACCCCAATTCGTATCGTTTCCCCTATCCGAAGCGGTTAACCCCAAAGCTACCCCATGTAGGACATTCTTTGGCTCAGGTTCCATTCGACTCACGTAAGACAGAGCTAGCCCCGCTAATATATAAGTTGCCTCCCGTGCACTCATCTCCAACGCTGCGTCCCGACAAGCAAAATAGTGAAACCGACGACCAGAAAAACGTGAATAAGACTTTTTTAAAACTCGTGCCATTGATCAACAAAGTGACAAATAATGATTTTGGTGACCTTTTGGTCGCGGTTATGCGAGAGTTTCGTCAACAAGTGCCATTGCAAGACTTTTTTCATTTGCTCTATAATTTTGACATTGCGGACTCTTCTTTGAGTGGTAGAGGGATAAAATTTAAGGGTACAGGGGTCGACGGATCACGTCTGAATGAACTTGAATTATGCCGCCTTGTTCTAGATCCATTTCTCAAGACTGATCGCACAAATTTGGTTCAAAATGACAAGCTCTCCTCTGTAAATATCCATGAGCTTCTCCGAACATTCTTGGCTATTAAAATTCTTTCTGACTCTCTCGAGGAAGTGGAAGGTTCGTCACATCAAAAAGCAATGGTTCCTCGACTTTCGGTATACAAAGTCTACTATATCTTCTGTCAAAAACTCATGCAAAAGAACGCAAACCAGCTAAATCGTGCCAATTTATCTCAGAATTTTATTATTTGCCAGTCTTCACTAGGCAGAGTCATCAGGTTGATGTTTCCTAAGATGGCAACAAAGAGAATCGGCAAAAGAGGACAGTCGAAGTATCATTTTGTCGGCGTGACATGGAATAAGTCCATTGTCGATGAAGGAATTCTCTCGTTACTAGAGCTCGAAATACCACAAATTACGGAACATTTTGAAAATGCACATCGCCGGAAACCTCCACCACAGCCTATCGAAAAGGATGAATACAACACTAAGCACATTGCTCTTCCACAAAAGGCACGATCGTTAACAACTTCGATAACTAATTTGCAGCCCATGTACAGCTTTGTGGATTTATCAAGCAGATTTCCAGAAACAGATTGCTCGCCTCGGCTCTGGGATAACGTCATTGATAAAGTACCAGAGCAACCGAAATGGTCTAAAGAAACCATGTATAAATCCATGGAGGCTTTGAAATTACACAATGTCAATCTTGAGCCACTTGTTCTGAGTTTCCAAGCTGGCTTGCTTTTTAATAATACCGAAGAGCGGATCCCGAAGGCTGTCATTGAAGCTATCAAAATATTGCTGGATGCTTCATCTCCGAAAGAAACGTACTTACATCTCTATCTTGTGATATTGCTTATGGTGTTTCCGGCGATTCTTTCTTCTGATCAAGAAATCCCAGCATCACATAAAACCCAGCTCCGCGCATCTTTGTCCAGTTGTATAATGGGGCTTGAGTCTGCAGTTCAGAACATATCACGAGGCGATCAACTATCTTTAAAAAGCTTCATCGGAATTATAAAAAAAATGATTCAACTCAATAAATCAACCCTGATCACAGTGGAAAGTGCTCTCAGGGGACGTGTTCTCGAGGAAACCGTAAGCGATCTCATGCTGCTAATAGACAAAACCAAGCACCCGGGAATACAACAGGATTTTGATGAGATCTGTCTCAATGGAGTCATTACAGCGGTCAACGCACATAATGTTGAGCTTGCTGATCAAAACTCTCCAAGCTTCGAGGAGGACAGGGTCGAAATGGTAAGCCACACGGTAAAACTTTTCATGGAAGCAAGTTCTCAGGTTGCTGAAAAGTTAATGCTGAAATTGATATCAATAGAGGTCGGCGAACCAGTGATTTTGGCGCAAGATTTGGCATTTCAACTCTTCAAAATCCTGATTCGAGCGCACCATGACTATTGCTTTGCAAATCCTGTGCTCTCGCGAATCCCCATTCCATCGATCAATTTTGTCGTGCTCCAGGTCACAAAATTGATACAGGCGCAAAGTCTTTCAGGCTTTGGTAAACGTGACTCCAATTTATCTACACAGAGTTTTAAGACCTGGTGGGTTATAACTACCGTATGCCTCGAGTACATGACAATCATCGGAGAGGTAGTGGCCTTGAGCCAGCGTGTGGCAGGACTCTCGAAGACTTCTGATGAACGCAACATTGGAACGGTGGAAGACGTCTAAAATGGGGGATTTTGCCTGCAAACTCAATCAGGTATCACATAATTAATGCGCTAGTACCGCAGTTGATCGTTTGGACTTTCGATCTTCTTTGAAGTCTCAGAAGTCTTCTGAACTCAACCACTTGGCGAACTAGAGCCGTATGTGAGTGAGAGGACATAGTCATTGTACACTTTTCATAATTGGACAGGGAATTTAATTCGTTTCATCAGCGGGATTATAAACAAGAACTGCTTATACAATTCTAAATCTCGCAACAGAGCTCGCATGGAAGATCCATATTCTTGATCTTTGCTCTAAAGTCTATTAATTGAGTTTTCTATTGAAGTAACTGTTTCGTCTTTTGATATCTTTTGCAACAATTGTTTTGTAATGCGAAGTGACTCACGAAATTTTCTTACCCTCCGAGGATGCTATTACTTTACTGCCATGGATCTCCCTTAGTTCGATTATCTCATTTAGAATCTGCCCAACTGGAAACTTCATCAGGCTTTGATAACTTAAGTAGAATTTACTTGGTTGAACTCGAGGCAAGGGCATGGTCAAACTTGTGTGCGGTGCTTAATGCCACGGGGATTCTGGTATGAGAGCAAGGGACTGGGGGCTTGATTACTTAAGGGCAAAGTCTTCCAAATTCTTGATTATGGAGTATGCCTTAACCATATCCGAGGTCTTCGTAATGCGAGCTGACGAAACTGTGTTGCAAGAACTTTTTCCAAAGTCTGTTCAGAGCATTGCCCTTTTTATTTTGCACTTGAGATTTGCCCTTCTTCTTCTTTTTGTCTTTGATAGGCTTGCCTAGTCTTCGTGCGAGCTTCAACCACTCGCCCACAGTCAAGTCCTTCATCTTGTAAATTAAATCGTCATCGGTTGTATACTCAATTTCGTACTGGAAATCTTTTTTCTTGGCATTCACTGCCTTTAGGTCGAGATAATATTGGACGTATCGTTCTGGAGTGAACAATTGAGGCACATAAGCAGGGCCCAAGGGCGTGCCTTTGGGCATTTTTCGAGGAATCGTCTTATCGCGTTTCAAGGTTTCGACTTTTTGCTTGAATGTCGCAAATTGATCAGTGTAGTCAATGTCGCTTTCGTTATCATCTTCTTTCAAAACCTGGTCAATTTTGGCAAAGAATTTATCCCAGCCAAGCCCTTGGTAAGATTTGGTATCATACAAGTCTGAGATATTATATTCCCACACTCGTATACCCGGATTGAATGTGGGCACTACACTGGACGCGACATGCACAACAGAATATCGCTCGCCAAAATCGCCAGATCGTTTTTTGCCCTTGACTTCTGCATACGAGCTCTCTCTGACTGAGTCCATGTATCCCACTTTTCGCTGTGGCACACCACCTTGAACTTCAACATTTTTCGAGAGCGAATAGTCAAATCCAAGCTCGTTCTCTAGCAAATTGACAGTGTCATGTACAACCGAAGAGTTGTAGAAAGCGTATAAATCTTCCAACAGGCCGATTCCTTGGAAATCCTCCCCATCAGAGTCAGAGTCCGTACTAGAGTCAGCATCAGCTTCGTGTTCGTAGCCCAAACTAGCAAACTTAGCCTTCATAGACTTATATGCTTGTTTGGAGTCGAGAGGAAGAAAATGGTCAATGTTCATATGGCCGTAGAGCCCTCCCACAATGACATCTCTATATTCATGAGACCATAAGATGTATTTACGAAGACACGAAATGTCGTAGTTCTTCGCTGAGGGTGGCACATGGCCTGTCAACCATACCTTCATGTTTCGCTCACGCATTTCCTTGAGGACGTAGCCTAACCATAAGAACAATTTGTACCCAGGGTCTTTCTTTCTGTCGCAACTTTCAACCAATGGGTTCGACTGGAATAGGTAGAGTGTGTTGATCGAAAGAATCGCCAACTTATTTGGAATTACTTCCTGGAAAAAATACGCCCCTCTGATGAATAGATGCAACTGTGACTGCGGCACAAAAGGCCGCCAGATCTTGAAAAACTCCCGCGTCTGGAGCGTCGGACCTGGGGCAAAAAGATTGTGTGGGTATACGTCGTTATTGCCGACTGAAGGCACAGGCATACTGCCGAATTTCTCGCTCATCATGTTTGAAATTTCTTCGTTCATGGCAAAAATGTCCAGCTCAGAACGCGGATAATCTCGGTCATTATCGTGACGCATATTGTCGCCTGTCCAGACGATGAAATCGACCTTATCCTTCAAGTTTTTAACGATCCAGTCGATCGTATGCTCCACCAAGATCATTGGCGAGTCACAGCCGAGAACGGCATCTCCATATTTTCCGGCTTTTCCCTTGCCGCCATGACACATATTCTCTATATCTGATCCCATCTTGTAGTGTGGGTCTGGATGGAAATCCGTGATATGAAGAAATCGCCCATGGATTTTCCGTTTTTCTCCTGTGCCAGGAACGGTTATTTCCACGGACTTTTTGGATTTGAGCCCGAGCCTCCTTAGAGAATCTTGTGTAGAAGTGGTCATGAATGGCTCGACAAGATACTCTGTAACGAGTTCTTTGGATAAGATGAAATTGGGTGTACTTGTTAGAAAGGCCTTCCATGCAAGCACCAGCACAAGCACCACTAGTAGAAACGTCCACCAGTGCCTACTCATTTTATACAATAAAGTCTTTCTGAATGCAAAGGTGATTCGTGCTGTCGATGTATTGCTATTTCTCATATTAATTAATCAGTTCATTTCGTTCTCTGCAATCTCTCAATCGCGCGAAAATGACGCACGTGACCCGGCCGATGGAGTTCGCAGCCAGCAAGTGGCTTTGAGCGCAGTAGTGGTTATGAGAAAGCTGCCAATCTTGAAAATTGGACGCAATGAACGAGAACCGACCGTTACAAAATATGTAGTTTACTTTTGAGGCTTTAGGCGGTGGCAGAAGAATTCAAATTCTGTACTGATAAGCGAGCTGGGTCAAGTTAAGTGACGTGACCAACGCGCTGGTGCTGTACAATGTAGCCGAGGATTCTGCAGAAGACAACACCTTACGAGTTCCTTTTAGAATTTTAGTTGAGAGCGAGTGCACATATTAATCGAAAGATATCGTTTCTCCTTAGGAAAGAGTCCTTTTTCTTTTAAATTGATATGGATACCACAAACATAGTAGTCCATGAGGAAAGGCAACAAATTAGGCGCATGCTTATAAATCCTATTGGTTTTCAAAGATTTGCGAATCTGATTTTTTCCAATTTCTCCATCATTTCACCTCATACTCTTGAAAAAAAAGTCTACGGTGATGAAAGTCAAGAATCAGTGAGAAAAATGAGTTTTACGTCAAGTTTGTTAAGATGGCATCATTCAAAATTAATCTCTAGTAGAATACAAAATCATTGAAATTCCGTTTAATAGAATTAATTGTATTATTTAAGAGAAACCTATGATGACATAAGAACTATCATCTAAAGACTGATGTGCTGACGAGGTATTAACGTAAGTAGAAAAAAGAGTTTTAAGCATATTTAGCACTGAATCAAAGTTGAACAATCATTCCTGATTATCATGATATAAACAGCGTGATGAATTTCTGATATGCAACAAAGTGCCGACTGAAGTTTTTTAAGTTTATATTATAAGGATTTGTCAAATTATACACCTGATGAAAATCATTCCTTATTGCTCATTTATATGTCACGTTTACTACTAGACATGGGCGTTCTGGGGGAAGAGCTAAGATCGATTACTCATGGACCCAAAGTGTCAACAAATTATGGAGAATTGTTGTGGTAAAAGTTTCACAAAAGTCATCTATCAACCGAATGATTGACAGGTCTCATCTGAGCGTTCAAAGCTAATTTCCTATATGGGCTTCATATGCTTAGGGGACGAGTTCCCTAATCCACCTCATTCAAGGATGAGATTAGGGGAATCTAGTTTTTTTTCAGTTTAGCCTAATTAGAAAACTCAAAGGTGAAGCTAGAATTATCGCGTAGCGACTGAAACACGTATCCAAATACATGTGTCGATCAGGCATCCCGTGAATAATTTCAAATTTAGGGATTTGGCTCTCAACCTGTTTGCTGCAAACAGCTTGTGGTTATGTGCCTGGATCATTGACTCCTACTGGATCGCGATTCTACAATTTCGCTCTAAGCCATGTTGCGAGGACAGTAAATTGGGTAAGGTATCATGCCAAGTCAAAATCAAAGGAAAAGATAACATGACTGTTCATTCCGTATGGAAAATAAAGAAGAGTTTGTGCCGACAAAAGCGCAGTTAATTCAGATAACATCACCTCGTGTAATTAGGAAACCATTAAAAAAGAGACAACTAGACTGTGACAGATGGGCAATGAGCCCGATTCAGGTGCGCGAGAAATAATTACTGAAGCCGGTAATATGAGTACGCGCATGATTTGTTTACAGGTACACGCCTACATTGGGTACCTCAGCAACTGCATACAAGCTCGATTTATGCATCCTCGTCAACCCGGTGTGTTTGAAATTTGCCGAATGAAACAAGGATCGGACACAAACAAGAGATATAGTTTCAGGAGATTCCTCTTTGAAAATCATTCTTTACACATGAATGTAGTGTAAAATAATGATTTGGGAACATAATTCACGAAACCCGTGAAAACAACTGGTTCTCCTCGATTCATTCTCAGATTCAAAGGTTCAAGGTACCTTCGCAGATCGCGTCGCCAAATATAAACGCCATTTATTTCGTGGACGCACGTAATTTACTCGCGACCTAGGGTAAACAAACACACCAGGATGCACAACAACCACGAGACGCAAGGAGCGAATAAAAGCTAGATTAGGCAAAAAGTAGTGTAAAAGACGAGCCGCATCCTTAAGAGTAAACAAATGGGAGCGGTTTTGTAATTACATGCATACGGTGCCTGTAAATCATTCCTTTCGAGAGCCAGACGGAAGAAGTCCTGTCGCATGTCAGGTATTTAGCACAGGAATTCACGTTCCGTGTTTGTCCAACACCGCACTTATATATAGCGCATATCGCTTCCAATGTCGATGGCGAGTTTGCTTGGTTTTTTCCTGATTATTCTTTTTTCAATTTTCGTCATTGCATATCCTGCAAGCCACTGAATCAAAAGCATTGGAAAAAATTAATAAAAGAAGAGTTGTTTACTTCGCTACCATTTGCATTCTTTATTACTTCTGTTGCCACTGTCATAAGTACTACTGATCTCACAAGCATCATCTGCCATCTCATACAGCAGAACTAATTATCCTAATACTGATAGATCTGCCAACAACAAAATTGCTGTTGAATGAAAAGTATTTCCCACTAAAAGTCAAACAAACTTACCTTCATTGCTTCGATGTTTGCTTCTACACCTGAAAGATCAAGACCTTCGCCTTCAATGGAGCGAACTGGAAAGCGTGCGGGAAACCCAGGCAATTTTCTGCTTCCCCCATTATCGTCATTGCTTAGCGACGAGACGACGTCTCCGGCACGGCCCTCATTACCAGCAATTAGCTCGTTCACCACGCCTCAAACTCCACGGTTTTTTCTTCCTAATATTCGGTCCGCTAGCACGCCTGCCTTGGTGAAATTGCCGGAAATCTCCATGAGAATGACTCCGGCATCCACAGATTCTAGAATCATGAACTCAGGGTCACCAAGAGAGCAGCTGGCGGCAGTCCCTGGCTCAATATTGGACTTCGAGCCTGCATCAAATGTTTCAAATGTGTCGATGGATTCCGATGCAGATATCTCCGGAATCAACGACTCGATGATTAAACTTGCAACCAAAAGAAAGCTCAGCACGACGTCGCCTATACGTGGGTTTGCATTCATCAGCCATTCGCCCGCAACGTACCCTTCACAGGAACCCTCTATAGATAATGCGTCATTGGCTCGTCGGAAAAGAAGAAGAACACTGCCCAATGAGTTGGCTGTGTTGAACCAGCAATTCAAACTTGGGTCTACTCCCGATAAAGCGCGCCGGGTAGAGATCGCAAAGAAAGTGAACATGACCGAAAAAGCGGTCCAGATTTGGTTTCAAAATAAACGCCAGTCCTTGCGCCGCCTTAAAAACTCTGAGAAAGAGGTTTTGGAATTACCGCCAACGCCAGACTCGTCTATTCTCTTCTCTACAAAGCCTACGTCTAAAGCGTTGCCTCCATCTGAACCTGTTCCAACCCCATTTTGTGAATCTACACCTTTGAGACCGACTCTTGTGAAGTCCGAGTCCCAGCAATTCGTACCCAGTCCAGCAATGGCACAGCTGTCGCCAATTAGATCCTACTCCTCAACTGACTTGAGGCTGCCGCGCCTGGCTGGCCCAGCTCGCGGACACTGTTTGAAAAAAGATGCTGGAGTTAAGCTATCGCTCTTTTCGAAAGTGCTTGCCTCGTCTAATGACGAGAAAATGACACGAACGGAGTCGCCTGAGCTTGTGATGAATCTCATCAAGAAAAAACAGCCTGAGTTTGCCCGGCACCTGGCCAAAGCAGCGAATCAGGTGCGCACATTCAAGTTGAAACCCGAAGAGCGCAAGCCTCTAGGTGCATTGAGTGCCAATAGACTCAACCAACCCCAGGCACAGAATGCCAAGGACTCGCAATGCGTACAAAATCTTCTTGCGTTGAAAGTTGGCCACCAGAACTAAACCTCCTTATTATTTCTTTTTGCATATTCTGTCCATTTGAACAGATCACTCCTGTAAACGGTTTCATTTCTATTCTATATACTACCCAGAGACCGTTAATCATACATCACCTACCCAGAAACAAAAGAGTGTAAGAATTCCCAAGGAGGCCACGTGCACTAAATGTCTTTCAACGATTATTATACAACGCAATTATAGGATCACGCTGACGTATGGAACTTATTATTCCCCAAGTGAAAAAATTTGCGTGCGCAAGATCCCTAAAAACATGGGTTACAAATTAAGCAATTATTAAATCCAGTTAGACGAGGGCGACTGAATTTTTGGAGGCTGTGGAAGCGACAGAAATAATAAACAAGACCAATGCTTTGAAAAGAAGTCCGAATTTATTTAGTCGACCTCATATTGAAGAGTGAATTCTTGTGTCTCAAGTGTCTATTGATTAAAACATCTCTCGCACATTGAATCACATAACTTGCCTCATGAGCACGAAGCTCCTGAAAGGCATAAATGCGTTTGGGCGCCTTAAGCATGGAACAAATTCCAGATTCTCTCTCTATTTAATAAATGACGAATTACGCTTTCTTGTTTCAACGTATACTAGTTTCGCCTTACGCACATACTAAACACACATACGTAAGTCTAAAACTTTGTACATCGAATGATTGAATCTAGTGACTTGCTTTATTTTTTGCTCGTTTGGTTTCTCGATAATATTCGCCGTATTTCCATTTATAAAATATCCATTGATGTTTCGAACATCGCAAGATCGAAACTATGATTACTAAGGGTCCAGCACGCTGCGCTAGTTGGCTGCTTGTGGCTTTGCCTGGGACTGCGACTGGGCCATGACTCTCTCCGTTCTCTCTGCGTCGAACTCAAAGTCAAAGTAGGACTTGTCGTAGTAATGCACACGGATAAATCCATCTTCTCCACCCGAAACGTACCCGATATCATCTGGGTGTACGGCCACCGTGTTCAAAGGACCGAAGTGGCCCTTGACTCTGCCGATTTCGTCCATGAAGATTTTGTGGTAGAATCTCGCTTCGAATTTACCTTGCGCTTCCGAGGTTGTGGTCACATTTCTAGCTTCTTGACCGCCACCCAAGATGACAAAGTTTTTGCGTGGCGTGATGGCAGCGGTATTCATGGGCGCATCGGCTTTATACACTTTCAAGATCTCGAATGTCTCGACGTCAATTAATGTGGCATTCTTGTCCTTAGATGCAGTGATGAAGTACAGCTTATCCTCATGGGCAAATTGGATATCGGTCACCGAAATGACCTTTTCCTCGTTGTGGATACCGTGCGCCTGCACCGTTTGCAAGAACTCACCGGTTTTACCATCGTACTTGGAAACGTAACCGTCCTCGTGACCAGCAATGATGTATTTTCCATCTGCCGCCCATCCAGCGACTGTCACTTTTGTGGCGTCGGGTCTGGTCTCTATCACGAGACTTGGCTCGACTTTCTGGTCAGAGGGAGTGTCATAGTTGATATCGTATAGCGAAATAGCACCTTTGCTACCCATAACTTTATCATTGACAGCCAATAATTTCGAGTTATCGGGCGAAAAAGCGACTCTTCTCACGGGCGATGCCGCGTCCCATTTGAACACGTTCTCTCCAGTTTGAACATTCCACAACCGGATACTAAGGTCGGCACTTCCAGTGGCACAGAGCTCTGTTTTCAGGTCAACGTCGATCGACCAAATGGTACCTTTATGGCCCTCCAACGTTCCCAATCTCTCGCCATTGGACGAGTACCAGATCAGCGCGGAAGAATCTTTGGCTACTGAGAAAAGAATATCACCCTCTCTGTTGAACTTGACTTGCGTCAAAGAACGCTGATGGCCCATCAATTTGATTGGTCTCATGGTTCAAATATATAGGGTTTTTAGAGTGTGCCTCTGTGAAGATGAGACTTTTCAAAAACCCTTCTCTACAAGCAGGTGCAGAGAAAAGTTTTCTGGTTAAGACCGAGGCGTGCGCGCACCAAAAGAGGGCGGTGAATGAAGTAGACACGACAGAAAATTTCATATTGGGGTCGGTCTGGTCGATTTTATTTGTATTCGAAACACAGGATGTTTCATTACTAGGGCAATTTCATGGCGCTGAGGTCAAGCTTACTAAGTGGCAAACTGGCACTTGGTGCGCTGGTTGTACGGTAACATTGTTGAGTACAGGTATTACGTAGTTAGGGAATGTTCTGGGTGAAGCACCTAATCTGGTTATCCGAAAGTATTAAATATCCTTCTTCTATCTTGACAAGAACTTAATCTGATGCAAGACTTTAAGAATTTGATGACTGGAGGTATGCTTGATGCCAATCAGTTTGGGTAGGTTTTAACCTACTTATAATGAGAATTGCGCGGAACAGCTGTTTATTGCCTTAGTTGAAGATGCTGCTTTAGAACTCAAGCAAACCTTATAAGACTTTAACCAATTGACTGAAAAGCCTTGATATTTGTATTGATTGATTGTTCTCGGAATAGTCGGTTTTAACCTAAGGCACAACACAATGTACTATATATTTACATGCCCTCATTGATTAGGAATATTGTCTCGACTCTAGGAACAGTGCATGAAATCGACGAGACTTCCCCATTAATATAGCGACCAAAACTTTTTTGAAAAGCATTGTGAGCTTTAACTTCAACATAAGGTCCTTATCAATTAGGTAATTTGCATTTATATAGACGTCTCCGTATATCAAATTCCCTTATCATCGATATAATGCGGCCGACTTAACTTGCTTTTCTCGCCTTGAAACTCAATCCTGTATTTTCAATCTTCTACTTTTAACAGACGTCTTCGATTTTGACATTCTCGCCATCGTGATCACCCAAATCCAACGCCAATTTTCGGTGGAATAAGTCAAGAAGCCAATTGAAACATAATTGCGTCACTGCAGGATCGTACCTATCCTTTGAGTTCTCGTCACGAATAAACGCATGTTGAGCTTCATTTACTTCAATAAATGTAAGCAGCACATTATTTTGTCTAAGCGTGGCTCGAATCAAGTCTCTTCCGGGTAATGGGACATGATTATCTTTATCGCCAAAGACCATTACTAACTCGCCCTTGATATCTTTGCTTCGGGCCAACGAGTCATCGTTTTGACCTTTTCCTAAAGCGTGATTATGAATGTCTGTGGCAAAGAAACAGAAGGCGGCACTCACAGCCGGATCCAATGCAGCTCTAAATGCCAAATGTCCTCCCAAGCACATTCCGGTAGCACCGATTTTGCCCGTGCACGTAGGAAGCAGTTGTAAATACTCAATGGCTAAGCGGTTATCTTCATCATAGGACGCAAGTTCTTTTTCCACTTTATACAAGTTGCCCTTATCAGTGCCCTCAGCATCATAAGCCAAAGCCTCATGCGACTCGAAATTGTGATAGATTGATGGGGCCGCCACGATGTACCCTTGTCCAGCAATATCCTTAGCAAATCTCGCCACGGGACCTGTGACTTGGTAGATTTCAGAGTAGACAATCACACCTGGGAACTTGGCTCTAGGGTAGTTTGGAACCACTGGGTGGAACACAAATAGCCGCATTGTGGTGCCATAGGAGGTCTTGACATCGTGAAACGTTTCTTTGAGCAACATATTTAAGCTTTCTAAATTGTATAATCCTGATGAGATGCACGTTTTCTTCACACTAGATGAGAAAGATAACTCGTATGACGAATAGGCTTACAGGGTATTGAGAAAGTGCCAGTGAGTGGCGCTCACTCGCATTCAAGTCCGGTATGGTAGAGGTGATTCATTTATTAATCACTCCCGTGAATCTCTCGTCAGTTGTTTGTCTGAAAATCCAGGTAGCTCCCTTCACTTTGGTTAAGGGTGAAATCAAAAATTTAGATATGGCCACAGTGATCTAACGTAAAGGCGTTGTGTGTAATAAAACGGCTACCAAACTAGCTAACATTACAAGTGCCAAGACTCGCGCAGCGAGACTGCTGCAATAGGACTAAACGTCTTATTCATCAATTGTATGAGAATATATGTACCTACTTTACTGCTACCCACACGAAATGGGAAAAACCTAAGACTATTATTAATATTCTTGGTATTGTTTTTGATTGGGTCTCAACTAATAATTTGCACCATGTTTATATTGAGTAAATCCAGAAGTCGCTGCGGAGCACTGTTGGCCTGCCGACTTGCCGCGAAAAATGTAGGGCCAGATTTGGTTCAATTACGTTTCAATGAGGGCCGGCCAGATAATTGGGTAGGAATGGTCCGTGGGATTTCTGTGCAGCTGAATACGAGGAAATCGACCCACTGTTTTGATCTGCAAATTAGCTCAAAAACGTGTCGCCATATACTCCAAACGATTGAAAGGTACCCTTGAGAAAGTCTCAGAATTCTAGGGTCGATTCCACTATGTGGTTCT
Organism: Metschnikowia gelsemii; assembly: GCA_030561745.1. Lineage (NCBI taxonomy): Eukaryota > Fungi > Ascomycota > Pichiomycetes > Serinales > Metschnikowiaceae > Metschnikowia > Metschnikowia gelsemii. The sequence goes on from JAKTYA010000186.1 coordinate 44,376, forward strand.
CCTCACCATTTGCTTTAGTTCGACCTGCAAGAGTGATTTGAATTGAGAGTGCGAGCCGATTGTCTTAAGAATAAATCTCTTGCGAAATTGGGCTTCCAGTCAAAATGCCACACTTAGCTCTACTACTAATCTTGAAATAGTCGTGTGATTGAGAGGTAAATATTATCCGTTCTTCGAAGTTAAAAGACTATAGCATGATTTCGATGAAAAATGGTTGCAATTGTGTACGAGTAAAGCAAGTGACCTCTGGGAAAGGTTGGGAGTCATTAACGAAGCGTACGACGCTATAATAAGCCCGGATGTGATCTACGTACAGATACTGAGCCAGTCTTGTTTGGGGTAAGTGTATGTCTCAATTAAGTATACGAACGTCAAAGTTAAGAAATTCACGGACAGAAATCTAGCAGGAGTGATACAATGAACAATATAGGAAAGAATTAGGAGGTCTTAGTGGCATGAATTTGTCCTTCCAGTCCCAGATACATTACTGCAAAGCACAAAAGTCGTGAAATGATAACCACCGCCAATGAGTCCATGATTAGTTCTGTAATAACACGCAAGAACAAAAGTGGCCGACACCGCCTTCTTTGTCTCGTCCAAAATCCTCTATTGACCCGTTTGTTCCAAGCCTCATACCCTACGTAGATGAGAAAGTTCACAAGATACCTTACTAAGATAGTAGTTATAGTTACACCAGCTGCATATGCGGGAGACCAAAGCATCTGAGATATAATAGAGATGACAACTTTTATGGCTGTGTGTAGAATTTTGTTGCCAACATCAGACATCAAAATGGCCGCAATCACCCTTGGTAGGATAAACAATATAGCTACTAAGATGATGAAATCAGAATGTGTGTCATTGAGCCATGTACCAAACACCATGAAAAATATGATTACCCTGTCCTTCCAGGTAATTTCGGTTTGTGACTCCGTATCACTTACCTGGTCACTTTCTCGAGCTTCGTTAGTAAGAATGGAATTCATTTGTAGAAAAGGGGACAGATTTGGATGTTGGCAAGATTGTTAAGGTTTCGAGAAGCTATATTCAAAAGATAAGCGGGCTTGATTAGCTGTCTACTAAATGTCTGAGTTCTTGTATGAATTTTACAGAAGAAATAAAATGGCCAAAAGAATTTGCAGCCATTTTGAAAAGCTCCGCAAAAGCATGTACCGCGGCATTTACCTCGTTCTGCTCTCTTTTTTGAACTCAATAATTCTTTCTATCGCAACCTTGAACTTTTCTCTTAAAACGGATCCCATTCAAAAGACGCACTTTAGGTTTATGTATCTTTTTGAAAAATAAGGTTTTTTGATTTACGGCTTTTAACCGGGGCGTCTCTAAGTTTTTGAATTGTGATGTGAGAGGTGTAATACTCTCATGATTCGATGAAATTACCCGTTGTCGTATCTGATAGTGAGTAAAAACCTGGAGAATTATGTCATAAGCTGGTACCAAAAAGGTTTTTCATGTACTTTCTTAATCGAATATGCCGAGAGTTATAAGTATTAGAATTGTCAACTTGGCTTTGATGGTATACGGACTACAAGTCGTTTCAATTAATAAAAAGGAAAAATTCAGCATATTCTTCAGTCATTGAGAGACTCAAGAAGTTGGAGAAACAACATAATTAACTAAAGATATACAGTTTAGAACTCAGTGATAGATCTGGCCAACTTTGCTTTGACTCTTACACCTTCGTGTATGCAATCTCAATGAACCATATGCTCTAAGCGGGCTTATCACTTTTGATCCTCTCACATATTCACGTTAATTTCAATGAACGTCTCATATCTAGCTTACTTCATTTGTCATTGTTTCGAGGTTACCAGGACTTACAGCAATTTAGGGTTGTTTTCACAAATTTACTAGTCGTGAAACACCCGGTTTCAAAAAACACTGAATGTTGCGGTTCTTTGTCTTAATGAGAAGGATAAACGATTGATGGCAGAGAACTATTGCAGCCAATAAATCAAGAGATTGCTTGATTGAATTCTGTTGAAATAAACAAGCTTCTCAGTATACCCGGGATCTCAACAAATTTTGAGCACCTGTTAATAAAAATTGAGATCAAAATGATGTTTAATATGGTTTGTCGTCAGTGAAGAACATTTATCCTCGCCACCATGAGACTATCTTTTCATAAACCACAAAATGAACATTGACTGCGCTATGAGGATCTCATGAATTGAGCTTCAAACGCGTTGAAAGAGACATATTGGATTTTCAGCTGATCTGCTGGCTTTCTATTGATTTACTACTGAGTGAAGTCCGCCAAAATCGCATAATACAGATTAATTGACGCGAGTCTGGGGACAAAAAAATGCATTCTATTATGTGGTTCCTCTCGAACATAAATGTCGACACAACAGAGGGAAATAAATCATGCTCAAATTTTCCCGATTCCTGGTTAAAAAAGCGGAAAATTAAAGGCCCTTACTCTACATTTTGTCCTAGACTCCCTCAACACTTTCTAAAGCAAACCTGCTTGCTGTCATGAACAATCATTTGCCCTTCTGGGCTTCTGCGGCTCTTTTGGCATCAGCTGTATTAATTGGTCAGTACACGTTTGAAGAAATTTTTTACTACAACAGCTTATATCTCCAAGACATAATCTGTTAGGTGTGAGTGACAAACAACATACCCAATGCTTGTTTCTGCCTCATTTTTTCTGCATCCGACTCCATTCGTTTCTTTGGATCGCCTTCTTTTTTCTGGCCTTTATTCTCCTGTTGCTTTTTCAAGTTCTTAGCTCTAGCTAGATCCCTCTGGTTACCCCTGGCCATCTTCTCCGAATCTGCGTGTACCATACAAAGTAGAAGTCGTGATTTTGTGACTTGGTGATTTTTCTTTTGGCGCTTTGTTCTAATGTGCTGCATATAAGTGACGTATCCCCGAAAGCACCCAAAATTAAAGAAAGTTGGGCCACTAGGAAATTAGTGTTCATTACAACCTTTCTTTGCCATAGCGAGTTACTTCATAAAAGATTCTGCACGTGCCAAATATCAAAAATTTATAGTATATAAATATATTCTTGCTATATAGATATTGAACTGGCTTCATAATGTTCAGTGGTTGTCGCATGTTATCCGGACATTTATCATTGAAGATAAGACGATCATTTGCCGTGTCTCCATTAATCTTCTTTTTTTAATTACATTTATTTGGATCTTTTTTTTGGAAAGTGGATCAAAAGGTTATAGGTCATTGTGTTTGGCGGTAACAGACCTGGATCCGACCTTGAACGCCCTTTTTGTTTTCGCACTCGATGTAATTCTAAACTGTCAATTCCCATTCCAGATTTATCACCCTTTAAGAAGTCAACGGAATTTGCACCCAACACAAGATTGTACTAATGTAAAAAAGTATAACTGATTTTCCAAATTTCAGTGAGTATCTTGTCCATGTTGACCGGAAGCGCCAAGACTCATCAATGACATTCGAAGAGGTAGGATAAAGCTTCAATGTTCATTTTACGTGATTCTTCCTATCCACTTTGAACGGCTCATACAACATCGTCCAAGGGGCTTTCTGTAGTTATATTTGAAATCTCAAATAAGAAGAAGAAAGTCAACGGGATCTACATCCAAACTCGCAATATCACAGAAGCCTTTGTTCTTCTTCAGAGTATACTATAAACTTCACGGACTCAAAAAATATTTGTAGCATCACAATAAGTCCGTGGAGGTTGTGGCATAAATGCTTTTTTTGGGTTCAAAATTTCTTTGCTTCCATTGTACCTCTACCTCTGATAGATCCCTTACGACTCTTTTGCGTGCGTCTTCAATTTGCGTGCGACTCCAATTTGCGTGAAGATACTTTCCCAACAAAAACTATGCATCTTTGTTTCACGGCCGTTTCATCATTATTCAACATTTTAAGGAATTCGCTAACATGAAAGCATTTCGTTTATTTGCCATGATCGTTTGATTAAGTAATTACTTTTATGGCTCGGCTTGAAGAGATGATACGTTATTGTATCAAAAGGGGGTCGGGAATTATGTGAAGTGGACACAAATTGGTAAATCAATCCTTATCAAACAAGCACGGTGATTAATTGCGAAATTTTCACTTTGAACTCCAGTAGCAATTTCAAGACAAGCAAAGAGATAAGTGATATCTTACCCATTTGATTTGAGAGGATCTCGAAACGAAAAGAACGCGTTCAAGAGGCAGTTGTTTATACTACCAAAATTCTATGTCGGTGTTTTGACACTAAAAGCTTTCTTGTTCCCTGGGTAGTCCGAGTCATATTAGGTAGCTGCACTGACAGATTCATTAAAGCAGATAAGTATAATGGTGAGGAGAGATGGGGATGATTTTTGTTTTGAGCGAAATTTGTTGTTAATGTTAGAAACGGAAAGAAGGAGATAGAGCGATCTTATGATCTACTGTCTGTCTCATTTGGGTGGGCTATGCTATACAGCCCGTAGATTATGTGGAATGAATTTGCCAAATCCACTGGTCATCACTTGAAAAAGTTCTGAGGAGTTCTACCAGGTAACTCACCCAATTTTCTGTTCGAGTTTCATGCAGCTTTCTTTGCCCAAAAGTGAGATGTATGAAAGAAGCGAAAAGTAACTCATGGGAGATTCTCTACTATTCTCTTTATAAAGATAGGATTCCGCCAACTTGATCATATTTGTGAAAAGCTGTTGGTACCATCCATTGACTCGTCAGCAAAGAGATATAACAATGAAACTCTATTTGATTTTGTTTGCGACAGGATATTTATGTTCAATTATGGAATTAAATACCACAAGAGAAATGTACGGATTGCCAACACTTTTCGCTCCAAGACGACCCCTGGGATGTATCAATGAGGATATTTTGCCACATGAGATGTACGAGGAGCTGCTCTGCCATGAGTTACTCTTGATTCAGGAAGAATCCGATAAAATGAAAATTCCCAAAGCTGAGCGATTGATTTTTCGCATTCATGAACGCTTAAGATCGTTTATGAGAGAAAATGCATTCAGTCTCTCCGGATTTCATTTTCAAAAGAATCTGTTGAGACAAGATCTTGGTCTGGCAACAAGTATGGTGAATAACATAGTCTTCTCTGAACCTGTGTTCAATAAGCTAGCCTTTGCTCGGTACATGTTTACTGCAATGGAAGAAACATCAAAGAAAATTCAAGAATTTGTTTGGAATCGCGTGCGGGGATATGAGCTTCTTCACAAAGTAATCGATGTTCATTTCGCAGCCATCGCACTTTGTGATTGCTCGGGGTCGCTTAATTTGCAGGTGGGCATGCTGGTGGATGTTTACATCTTGAAAATTATAAGTTTTTGGAGGTATGTGAACTTTTGGGAGATTGAATTCCAAGAGCTTAAGTCTGTTCCAGTTTTGATGCGTGAGGCGTTCAACAGCCTGGTTGATGAAGTGAAGAGGATTCTTGAAGAGTTGGCCAAGCAAGCCTCGGTAGTCCATTAGGATATGCTTCTCAAAGAAGAATAGTACTATGATAGTTTGAAAAAGGGAGTGAAGAAAAAGTTTGTTATTGCTGGAGCACAAAAGCTTGCTCAACACGCAGGTGTTTGAAGTAGCTTTCGTTGAACTTGTTACTGAGAGTAATGCTTTCAGAATCCTTAAGGAGATTCGTATATATTCATATATTTCGAAAATAACATGGTGTAAGGACTACTCATAACCCCAGGAGTAGCTAAAGGCTCAGGTTAATTACGGGTGATCTCACCGTCATTTTTCCTACTGTCGACAATGTTTTACATCACAATTCCGACGCACATGAGACGACCAGTCAGCGACACCCTGAACAATATCCAGTAGATCATTGCAGTATGTTATGCTTTTGCAAAAAGCTGAAACACGCATGAAAAAGCTCTCGAATTGGTATATATTGTCTACAGAAGTGCTGAATTGCTCGAAATTGATGAAATTTACTCATTATTCAGCTATCAGATCCAGAGTTTTTGAATAATACCATGCACTCTCATGGATTTTCTTAAGTAAGTGAGATAAACGTATCTGTTATAAACTGTTTATTAACATAAAGAATATAGTTCCTTGATATTTTGATGATTAATACTGGGAGTATTATTCTTAGAGCGCGCTACCTAGCTAAGATGTATCCCGAATTCTTTCGAAGCTACGCTGAGTTATGAGAGCTGCTTGGTCACTGAGAATATGGCGTATGTGCATAATTCAAATTTGCTTGATTATTAGCATGCCAGGTGGCTGAGGTGCTTGTTTTTGCGGATTCCCATTGTAATTTTCCTGTCAGACACAGCCTACCAGAAATCCTGATTGGGTATCGCAAAGAAGAACAGGCGTGAAGCCAAACCGGCAACTCCCCGGAAATTCCCCGGCAATTCCCCACACTAGCGTATAATCACTCTTAATATGAGTCTGTAGCTTCGAAAATTCAAGCATTTGCGAAAAGTAAGACAGATTTTCCCATCACAAGAAGAGTGGATTTAACAGATCAAGGCGTCTTCATTATTTTGAATTTCTGGGTATTAGTTGCGTTACAATCTGAAGTGTTTATGGATCTAGTCAACGATTCAAAAAAGTTTCACAAAGTTGTCTTTCCGAAAGAGGAATAACCCATTGGGAAATTCTCAAAATATGCAACTTCACTTAATTGTAATTTGCATTGGTGTTCCCATTTCAGGGACCTTTGTACAATGTCGAGCTTTGTGTCACAATTTCACCTTAGAAGGGTTCTTTGAGAAGCAAAGGTCTTGCTCCAAAATCGTTGCCGTTTTCAAGTGATTGCTTTAAATTTTGGCCTGGGTTTGGCATTGCCCGTTGGGTATGAGGTTTTCCCCCATAAAAACTCCCCACAAAAGTAGTCCATACCTTATTTTTCTATTGTTTTGTTTGCCAAGCTCAGAGTTCAGGGATCTTTTTATCGTCTTACTGTTACTTTGGAGATGTTCGTTTACGCAGTTTGCTGGAGGCCAAGAATTGGGATGAATGGAAGCTGAGTTTTCCAGTACGCATTAATTAAATCTTTCAAAGACTTACTTTATAAGCAGTGCTCCCCATCAATTCAATCGTAACACTGAGAACTTCTCCATTTCATTGGCAGATTTACTTTCACCAAAATACTGCAACAATGAAACTTCTTTTAATTCTGTTGGTGACAGGCGTCTTTTGTGCAATTATGGAATCAAATTCTTCTCCAGAGACTCACGGATTGCCAGTACTTTTCGCTCCAAGACGACCCACGGGATGTATCAAAGAGAATATTATGCCACATGAGATGTACGAGGAGCTGCTCTGCCATGAGTTACTCTTGATTCAGGAAGAATTCGATAAGATGAAAATCCCGGAAGCAGAGCGATTGATTTTTCGCATCCATGAATGCTTAAGATCGTTGTTGAGAGTAAATTCATTTAGTCTCGCTGGGTTCCAACTCCAAGAAAATCTGTTGAGACAAGATCTTGGTCTGGCAACAAGTATGGTGAATAACTTAGTTTTTTCTGAGCCTGTGTTCAACAAGTTAGCCTTTGCTCGGTACATGTTTGTTTCAATGATGGAGTCATCAAGGATAATTCGGGAATTTATTTTCAATAGTATCCCGGGGCACCATTTACTTTCCAAAGTATTGGAAATTCAATTCGAAACTTTAGCATTATGCGATTGTTCTGGCTCGCTTGATACGCTGGTTCACATCAACAAATTGAGGATTATCTGTTACCACTTGTATGTGGAAAACTGGGAGCTAGAATTCAGCGAGCTTGAGTCTGTACCAGAATCCATGTCTGTGGCATTTAAGAGTCAGGCGGGTGAAGTGAAAAGAACTCTAAAAAAGTTGCTCAAACAGATTCCAAAAGAGTAAAATATGCTTCTGTAAGAGAGAAAAGGGAGTGTTTCGAAGGCGGTTATTATCTTGGCCGATTTGTATTGATTCGGTGGTGGTGAATGAAAACCCGAAAGTGACAAGAATGACATCGTGTGTTCAATACATATTAGTTTCTTTGCGAATCTAACAAAAATTTTTTTGAACTTCTAAATAAATTTTGGGTACCTGAAACTTGATGAGAGAAATGATACCAGTTTGAAAGCAAGTGATCCCATATTTGAAATGCAAATACTTACTCTAGCAAGAAGATATACTCAGCCAACATTCACCCTGTGAGCCTCTAACCACATGTATATTGTGCATATCTTATTCCGTTTCTTCTTGATTTAGGCACTCTTCCATCGTTTCTTGATCTCATTGTTCCTCCGTACGTCCTCTCACGCTTTCCAATTACATACACCAAACTACGAAGATCACTTTGCCTCTTCTAATTCAAACACAAGTTTCCCATCGACCTTTGGATCATACGGCTTCAAGAGAAATTTCGAGAACTTCTTTAAATTGGGGACGCCCCTGATTTCGCTTCCTAATAAAGGCATCTTTACCACATGATAATCCTCATATAACTCGGCCATCTGGTCCAAGTACTTTTTCTGCATTTTCCAGCGCGACTGACAACGTTTACAGTCATCGGACTCTGCAAACAATAACTGGTTCACAACAATAGAGTTAACGTCCATATTGTAACTCATCAACTCTTGGATCATCCGCTCTGTCTCGTAAAGTGATAAGAACTCTGAGATGCACACACACACAAAAGTGGTCAAGTCGGGGTTTGTGAATTGCTCGTTGACCACTGCAACATTTTCTTGAATCTCACTTAACTTGCCAAAGATGTCCTGTTGTTGGGTAGCACCACCACCCAACATGTTCAACATTGGGCCTAGTTTTCCCGATAAATCCTTAAATTTCGACAACAACTTCTCCATTGTTGCCGGGAGTTGCAAGAACCGCAAAGTGTGGCCTGTTGGCGCCGTGTCAAAGATAATCGTCTTATAAGCTACGGCCAGATCATCGGTTTCGCCGTTTTCCCCGGTCTTTTGGCTCTTAATATGCTTCAAAACCTCCATGAACGATAACGCCTCATCGATTCCGGGAATGGACCCCGTCATATCGCTCATCATTGATTTCAAAGGGTCGTTTGGATCGTTGTTATACTGCTGCGCCTGGTTCTGCAAGTCGGTCATCGCCGCATCGGGATCAATCTCCATACATGAGAGGTTCGGCAAACCTTCGACTTTGCGGGCGTCTTTGCCGAACTTTTGGCAAAAGGCATCAGATAAATTGTGAGCCGGGTCCGTCGAGATTAATAAGAATTCTTCCTCGGGATACGCTAATGCCAATTGTGTAGCGATCGACGACGAGGTAGTGGTTTTTCCAACTCCTCCTTTACCGCCGACGAAGATCCATTTCAAAGAGTCCTGCTTGATAATCGATTCAAGAGTAGGCTCTAGTTCAAAATCCATGACACTTTTGTTCTAACAAGAGTTGCTATAGTGTTCTCGAGTGAAAATTCGCTCAGTTTTCAAGGAAAAGACGACAGTTATTCCAGTTGTAATGAAGAGGAATGTGACAGCTATATACGTGGTTTATACATGGAGGTGTTTGTGAGACAGATGCCGTGTGCATACAGGATTCGAACTATGAAGAATTGAACAAATGTCAAAATGCTTTTAGACCCTCAGAATTGGAGATACTTCGGGACTGGGCCATGAGAAATATCTTGAGGGCTGATCGTATTCTTCAATAAGTTTCAATAACTTATAGTGAATGTGAAGCCAATATTTGTTCATCAATACGATGGCATACTTTTTTTTTTCGCACTGGTGGAAGCCCAAGAGTGCTGATCTCTACATGATACTGTGCCGTCGTATCTGAGATCGGGACAGTGGTGGGATTGAATGCTTTACCTGATAAAGTTATGAGGAAGTAATATTGTTATTAGCATTTACAGCCTGGAAGATTTGATACGAATCTCCGATGATACGAACGTGTTATCAAAGAAAGTGCCCACAATACAGGTTCAAATCATGGGTGCAAATTATTCCTGATGTCATCTCGACTTCCCTTCGTAAAGCCCAATGCAGATCAAGGATCTCGTTATTGCGAGATTTTGAAATTACCACACTAAACCTGTTTGTACTTTAGCACCCAAGTAACGTGAATAACAAAAATAAGTTTGATTGAGGAGGTCTTATTTTTGGGGACAACGAATTGCTAGTAAGCCAAAATATTCATCAATGGCCAGGCCAAAGAAACCTAGTTATGATATCGTAAAGATCCCAGCAGTGCCACAAACATCAGATGCTGGCACGAGCGGGCCACAGAGCCAGCCACCAATGTATTTACAAGAATTCATAATTACAAATGGCATGTCAGATAGAAATTTGAAGGCGTTTGCTACGGAAAAATCGAGGTTGTTGTACAAAGAATGGAGAGGCCGTTTGAGGCTCTACTCAAATTTTAAACAGGCGAAGGAATCTCAAAACAAAGCTATAGGGTTACCTTTGATCATTAGTAGACGAGCACTCAGTTTTGGATTTGGAGAAACCACTTATTTGAAATTCTTTGAGTGTGTGCCTTCGCCAGAATCCAAAAACCGCCTTTATAGTCTGGCCGATAATAGACGGATGGGCGAGGTGCTTCGGCGGGACTTTATGAGTTATATCCGGTACAGACTCATGTTAAGAGGAATAGAAACTTTGATATTCGTGCACAAGAGACTCCCAGTTGTAGACTTCCAAATCAATAATGAGCGATTCCGGTTTGTGAAAGCCATGACTCCTGTTTCACGCACTGATCGGTTCCAGTACGATCTCTTTCTCTTGGACCCAGGTCAAGTAAGTCTTCTTGATGACATAGACTCCTCCTTAAGAGTAAACAAGTCGAACCCTCTACTCGGGTATCTGCTTGTCAAAGTGTTTTTCACCTGGACCGCTAGCCATCGTGCGAAGTACACGTCTTCTCGAAAGATAGGTCAGTTGGACTACCATAGATCTTGGGAATTGATCTCTCAGACAAAAAGATGCTCGACTTTCGCAATATATACCTATGCTGGGGAAAACGAAGATTCAAACAATTTTGTTGAGTACAGAAACCTCGTTCTTTTGACGGTGACTCTTATTCTTCAAACCATGGAAGACAACAATCGTGCGAAACTCACGTCTACAAAACGGTAATTCCCGAGTCTAATCCTGATTCTTCGGGTTCCACGATCCAATTGAGCTCAAGTTTCATCGCTAGTTTTCTTTATATTATATAACTTCTTTTATGCAGTGTTTTAAACCCATCCTTAGCTTGTTGTTCAAAGTCTGTGGGGTCAAAAAAGTTCCTCCGCCACGAAGGCCATCTCCAAGTATAATCAAGTACCATGAGTAAATTCAGTTCTACATACATGAGGAACCAAAGAAATTAAATTCAAGCACTCTCTAGTGGACCCTTTATTTCTCCCTTACATCTCAAGAGTTATTTCTAAAAATCGACTTCCAGTAAGCGAGATTGGAATTAGCAACTCTCGATCATAACTGCATGCGCAAATTGTTGGCTGCGCACTTTTGTCGAGCGCACACCACCGGCCTCCAATCTGACTAAATTTGCCAGATCTCATTCAACATAAATCTTTAGATACATATTTACACAAAAATGGCCCTTTACTCATACCCAAGCGCCGTGGTGTTTGATCTCGACTATACATTATGGCCGTTCTGGTGCGACTACCATGTGGACCCACCAATCACGAAAGTTACGGATTCGCAACTTAAAGACTCATCAGGCTACGAAATTGCGCTTTGTCCTGACGTCGAATCGATTATCAAAGAACTTATTGAGAACAATGTGACGATTATCAGTGCTAGCAGAACGCCCACGCCAAATATTGCGAAAAAAATCTTATCGTTGCTCAAAATCGATGGCAAGCCCATGATCCAGCACTTCGATTCCTTGCAATGGGGCGAGGGCACCAAGATCAAGCATATAACAAGAGCGGTTGAGGATCTTGGGCTTCATAATGAGTTGAAAGCAGGTAGCATGATATTGTTTGACGATGAGGCCAGAAACAGAGACGTGGAGTCGATCGGATGTCATTTTGCATTCATTAAAGATTACCAGAGAGGATTAACGAGAACCATATTTGAGAATGCTTTGAAAACATGGACGAAATCTCAGAAATGGACTTAGATCATGAAAGGCGACAATAGACTGGTGCTTTGGAATTAGTATACAATTTATATATTAGCCACGTATTTGACAAGCAAGAGAACACGTAGTAGGAGATAGCGCATTGTAAGCACTATGTTGAGATTGGCATTAAAAAGCTTGTTGTATTGATTTAACAATGGATACAAGCTCATCATGGCTAGCATTGGGAGGAGGACTGACTTCTTTCTGCGGTGGTTAGTATTCTTTAATGTAGAAAGGCTCAGGATAGTTGAATCTCGTCTTTGATGCAGCCATTTTCTAACATCCGAAACGATGATTGAATGGAGAATTTGGTAAAAGTGATACTTACTTCCGATAGGTAGCTTCTTAAAGTAACATCTGTCCATTTGGAGGCATCAGCAGAGATCTTGTTCTCCAATATAAGAGATTCGGTTGTATCTTCAGGAGCTGTGACTTTTTCTTCGTTCAATTGCACGACATCATTTCCATCTCCCTCCTCGGTAGATTCTTCGGAAAACCGGGACACAAGAGAAGCTTTTAAGTGAGGAAAGGTCTTGAATAGCAAGAACCCTGCACCAAGCACAAGGGCCCCAGTAGCAGCTGTGGATAATCTGAATTTGTTTTTCTTGAGTTGAAGGGCCATTTTTCGTGTCTCTTATGGTATTGAGTAAAAAGGCGTGACGTTTGGTTTGTAGTCCAAATGATAAGTCGAGGCATATAGCTTCGTTTTTCACTGACAGTCAGATAGCGCGTAGTGCAGGCAGCACAGCATCGCCAGCACAGAAAGGGCAAATTATGAGTGATAAGATAAACACGAAGAAGACTCGTTTAATAGCAATTATGACCCGATAATTTGACCCAGGCTGTCTAGTTTTCGCCAGTGGCATAGATGGGCTTAGGTAATTTTTAGTGAAGAAGTGACCTGACATATGGCGGGGTCCGATGTCATATGGCTATCACACGCGATCGAGGTCGTGTGCGACGGAGTCCGCACGGAATTTGCAGCTCCTTTGATGCCAAATGGCTTCATAGTCAAAACTTCTTCAATACTTGAAGTTGGGAAATCGGGAAGAAGGAAGGCTTGCAATTGATTCTGTAATAATCAATTATCCTCATGTCTTTTTATACCTCTTTTAACCCTTGGCCAGTAGTGTCTGGACTGTCACGTGCCATAAACAATCATCCGCGGGCAATAATGCGAGCAGAGATAGATTACGGAATGTGTTCACACACTCGAATTTCCTCATCAATCCCGCCAAAGATACAAACGAGACACAAACTCATAGAAGCACTCACGATGAAAAACATCGTTATTTGAAGAAGCAAGACCTTTCCTTGTCTCCTCGCAATTTCTAGCATTTATTCCTTTGCTTGAAATCATTTTTGTGGCAGTGATCGAAGCCGCCCACTCATTGATTTGCAGCCTTGAAGTCCACTCCAACATTTGAGGTCACCCTCGCACCCCCTTTCATTCCCCACATACAAGATTGCCACTCACACGGAGCTTGTGTGCAAGAAAATGGAGCGCATTTCCCTCCACACTTCCACCTTATCTGTTTCACGCAATTGGCAATCTGTTGCTTTGTCTGGTACTACCATAACTACACCCCCTAAAAAACAGAGACACCCTCAATTATTGTGAAAGCATACAAAAATCCCAAGTCAAACGAATACTTCAACAAAGGCAAAACATAATCCCCGGGCCATGAGCAGCGACACCATTAATATCCAGATCACGTGTTTTGACACTGACGGAAGTCGTCAGAATGAACATCCCTCTGGATCCCAAACACCCACTGAGCATGTTTCACTGATTGACAGATCAATGATCCATACTCTTTGCACAAAACTGAAGCTTGCTTCTCATGTATTGGCTGGCACGAGTCTTGAGCACGTGTTCATCGACCAGCTTGTTTTTGAACGGAAGTCTAAGAGACAAAAGGGGCTAGTTCCATTGGAGTCCGAATCTGATTTCAAGGACTTTCTCCGTAGCTTGAAGGTGAAGAACACCATGAAACTAACTGTCCGGACAAAGAATGGGCATCTGACTGTGCCTCAGCCCTCGCCTGCTTCTGTACATGAACCCCAATCTGTTCCCATCGCAGAGACTTTGGACCAATTAAAAAGGTTGGCGAGTGAATTCCAGAAATCCGAGATTTTTGAGCTCATGAAGTCATTCTCCAATTTCTACAAACAAGCCATGGCACCCGATTGCGGCATATTCAACCGCGACGAAGCAGCAAATGGCGCGAAAGAAGCTGAAAAGTCGGAGACAAACGAGGAGGTGCGGCAAGGTACAACTCACGTGGGCGTTGTGTGCGACAGATGCTCCCCACAAGATAACTCCAACTTCGTGACGGGCTGGCGATACAAATGTTTGGTGTGCGATGACTTTGACCTTTGCTCGAATTGCTATAAGCTCCACCCAAGTTTGGGCGAACACTCTCTGCAACACGCGATGATGGCCATCGAGGATTCGAAGTGCTTCAGGCATTTTCTTAACTCTAATCGCTTCCCTTTCGTCGCGGTGACTCATGCTCATAAGGATGATAACTGCAATCGAGAAACCTCCTGCGAAAACAAAGGGTCACATTCAAAACGCGCAGACGAATTGGCAATCTTAGAAAATCAAGCAAGTAAATATAAGGAGCTTGAATCCTTGTTGACTGGCGTTCATGATTTAAAGTTCGAAAAGTTGAAAGAGCTCATTACAAGTGCTCAAGGGACTGCGAAAGACACCTCGAAGGACCCCGAAGCGCATGCGACTGAACAAATACAGGAAGTTAGCGTACCCAAGACATACGAAGGCAAGAAGGAGACCGAGCAAGTTAGCGATATGGCTGTTGATAGCTCGGAGCCCATTCTTGTCGAAGTGGCTGTAGTACCAAAGGGCGTTTCGTTGTCGCAAGTCCTCATCACCAACAAGGGTACATTGCCAATTGACTGTCAAGGTTTATCTTTAAGTATTATCAACTGCTTTGACATGAACGTCGTAACCGTTCCAATCGAGAAAACAAACGGAATCCAGCCAAACCGGACATCGAAGTTCAACGTATGTGTTAGCAGTACACACTTCAAATATCCGTTCAAGGTCGTGTTAAGTTCAGCAAAATTCGCTGGTGTGTGCCTGCTTAGCTTGAAGAATATGAGCGGAAAAATGACATTAGGGTATAAAGCTGCTGAGAACATGGTCGCACACTCTGTGGATACCGTGAAGGTCACCACAGAGCGCTCGCCTATGGAAAATTCTGGGCAAGGGTCGTGCTCAAGTACTCCATCTTTCGCCACGGCCTCCTTTCATTCGATCCTCTTGCCCTCATTACCTAAGGAGGTAATGTCCCAGTCGGCAATTGCTCAGGAGCAAGCTTCCAGCAACGATGATGTCACGATGTCAGAAGAAGATGGCGACGAAGAGAACGACGACTACGACTTGATCAGTGTCACTGACGCGGAGGATTTGGATTCCGACTACGAGATCTTATCCAAGGGAAAGTCTGCGTAAGAAAGTGTCTGTGGATCATTCACTTATTTCCTGGTATCTCATTTGTTTTCTGCAGTGCCGAACATTCTCCGCTTTTTATATCTCCAATTCTTCTCGGTGTGGATTTGCTAATGCTCCGTGAGCCATATGCTAGTCCCTATTAGCTTTATACCGATCTATTTATCTGCTTATTACATGTTTAGGAAATTAATTTTGAGTTCATCTTGATTCTTCTCCAGTTTGGCCAGTCGAGGGTGTGTATACAGGAGCCGACCCAGATCAACCGTGAGATTTACTGCCTAAACTGCCAGCTTTATCAAACTGCTACCTCGTATTCGACTTCTTCATTCACCACGCCAATCACATTTATCTAAAGTCATGGTTAATTTGAAAGAGTCCGCGCCAGATAGTGAGGGTATGTTACAAAAAATCAAAGATTCAAGATCCATCGTGTGAGGTCTCTCCAGCACTACTTAAAATGACTTTCTTTACTAACTATTAGAACAAAAGTATAGAGGAAAATGCCAGGAATTACGCAAGCGCATTTCCGAGGTCGAGGAAAGCAATGAAATTGCGACGCTTGCATTACTGCGGACCCGAATGTCGATCCGGCGTCTTCGGCTAGAGTATCTGATACTTTTGGAGCGTCTTGAAGCTCAGGTCGTGCGTCTTCTGCAAGAGGAAAGCCCAAAGACCAATGAAGCCATGGCCAGGCCAAATAGGCCGCTTTTGGTTGATGATAATTTGAATTTCAAGCTCACCAAATCGAAAACGGGCAAGTCAAAGAAGGGTAGAGGCGGGGTTATGTCCGCAGCAGCACTAAGAAAGGCGGCCCGGGACCCTAATTTGCCGAAACGGCCAACAAATGCGTACTTGATGTTCTGTGACCGGGAAAAAGATAAGGTGCGTGCCGAGCTCGAGAAGGAGAACCCCGGAAAACCCGCGACGGAGCTTACGAGAGTCTTGACGGATCTTTGGAAGGGGTTGGACGACCAAGCGAAAATACCCTACTTGAAATTATACGAGGAAGATCGTGAACGGTACCACAGGGAAATGATGGTGTATAACCAGCGGAAACATCTTGATGCTATGAACAAGAGCAAACCGCCCATCAAAATCAAACTTGGCGTGGCGCATTTCGAACCCGATCCACAGGATGAGCCCGAAACGCCGTCGGAGATTGGCGAGGAAGTCCACGAAGATGGAGTGCGAGAAGACAATGGCGAAGCTGACAGAGATGAGATTAAGGGTGAAGCTGATGAGGATTTGGAGGATGCCGAGAATGAAGAAATGGATATCGAAGACGAGATCGGCGATAGTGAACAGGACTTCGCGGAGAATAGGAACGAAAACGAAGACTACGATGAAATCGAAGATGAGGGTTTGGAAAGGCGATTGAAGAGAGAAAACTCCAACACGGCTCTACCGCAAATCACGACAGGGAATGAATACGACGAAGGCAAAAGACGGAAAGTGTAAGGTCGCCAAAATGCCTTCCACGGGAGTTCTTATGGGTAAAGAAATCTCAGTAGACTAGTCAATATTTAAGAAAGAGAAAATGATTTCAAGGCATATTTCTTTATCCTAAAGAATTTTTTTGGGGGATGAGTAGCCGGACAGTTACAAGGAGTTCTACAATTTACGTGATGAGGAAATTGGATGTAATGTGAATTCTATAAAATTGATAATGATGCACGTGTCAGCCTTTTCCAATCCGGATACATGTGATGCAAAGCATGAAATGTATCTATGCTTGATTCTTCTTCGTACGTTTCCCTCTATAGTAGCCGTTATCGTCCTTTCTGTGTTTTCTCTTTTCTCGGAAATTACCGTGTCTCTTCAACTTCCGTCTAGCAGCAACGTCGGGCGCATTGATAGCCATCTGAGCCTTCTTCACTCTCCGTTCTCGTCTCACCTGGTCAACTTGCTGTCTCACTGAAGTGTACACTTCCAAGTACTCTGTGATACCCAACTTCTCCTCGAGTGCTTTGACGGATTCCTTCGCCATATTCAACACATCAAGCTCAGCGTCAGTGTACGCATCCTGCTCGAGGATATAGTACATTCCAAACAAGAGTTGACGCGTAACCTCCGGTAATTTCTCTCGAGTCACAAGATGTGAGATTACAGCACCGAGTTGGATCGCTGACTTCCGGGCCGTGAGGTTGACATCGGAACGTGTATCTTGTCTCATGAGTGAACAAACACGTGCTAATACGAAGTCCACCGCCAGAGCATACTTCGGCGAAGCCTCATCTGCATTTTCCTCAATCTCGCCGTTCTTAGAGGTTTCTGAGGATTCAATTTTGAAAAATGGTGTCTGTTCGTTTTGCCATTTTGTTATAATTTGAATCATGTTCTTGACAACTTGCTTCCCCAAATCAGGCGATACGACTGGTGCCCCTAATTGACGAAGAAGTCTGTATGATATCGTCTGGAGTTGCTCTGGGGTTACAGAGAACCCCAACTTATCCATATTGCCCAAAAGTACACCCACCAACCGAGACGAAAGTAATCTTACCCAAGTATGTGGGTAGAGAATTGTCTCGAGCACGTGTGTCCAAATGACCTCAAATTTTTGTGAGAGAACCTCGCTTCCAAGTGCATTACATATCCCAGAGAAAACGTTCATGGCTGTATATACATCCTCCCAATCGTTATCGGTCTCTGGGGCACCGTTTTTAGACAGACTTGTCACGTTCTCAACAAGAGTGAATGCTGCAGAGTCAAGCTTTTCGCAAGAGCCAAAGCCAAACACAGATAGGTACACTTTGTAAATAAGAAGTCCGCATCGTTTGAGCAAAGCGTTGTTATTCTGTGTCATCCACGCATGGATAAACTTTTCCATATCCCCTACCTTGTCTTTGCCCAGTTTCTTGAAAAGTCGGCCTATGAGCGCCGATGCCATCTCACGACATTTCAGGATATCATCCGAAACTGCCACGTTGGATAAACCGACAAAGAAACTAGTTGCAAGCTGTGCGAGTAGTGTATCTGAAGACTTCAAAATAATCGAGTGCATAAGTTCCATGACTGACTCTCGACCAGATTGAGTAGGGTAACTCAAGTTATTCACCATGAACTTGAACGCCTTTTCAAGCTTGGCTGGCCCTTGCTCGTATTCCATCAAGAATTGAAAGTAAAGGGCACGTGACATGTCTCGGATCTCCTTATTGTGGTTGACAACCATGATGCTCGAAACCTTTTCCATGACTTCATAAACTTCTGGAAGCATAATATGTTGAAACAAAACGGCCTTCAAGAAGTTGAATGCGAGACCTTGTTGCTCAGGCTCTTCCAAGTCCGGCTGAATTCTCACAAGAATGTACATCATAGCGCTGTCACTCAACTTTACTGAAGGCTTGTGTCTGACGAGAGTTGCCAAGTACCGCAAACAAGTTTGACTGAGCTCGCTAGAGGTGGTGGCCAAGTTTTGGATGACCGTAAATGCCTTGGTGGCGCTTTGTGTAAAAAACTCATTTCTCGACTCGGGGAGGTCGAGCTTCACTATAAGGTCCAAAACCCGAAACAAGGACACAAGTAAGCCTTCATCCTCTGCTTCCAAACTGGATTCCATCAACGGAACGAACCCCTCAAGATTTGCTACTGTCAACAAATGTGCGTGCTTTCCAAGTGCACTTCTCATAAGCTCGAAACACAATTTCTGCAATGAATATAATACCTGTGATTTATCCACATTCATGTGTGTGGGCTTCGCGTGCGTCCTTACCAAAAAATGCTCTTCAGCCTCTGTTGGGGCAACGTATTTCCTGGCAAAGAACTCTACTGAAGTAGATTGTCTATGAAGCTCGTAGCATAAAATCAAGACGTCTCTTGTGGAAGCATTCGGGTTGAACATAATCCCATGAGAGTATTTGCGGAGTAAATCGTCAAGCTTTCTGCGAGTCTTTAAAGGAATGTTGACCTTGAGAAGCATTTTGATCGGCTCCACGAGGTAACTGAAGCACGATAGGCTGATATTCGAACAAAGTACCTCCCCTGTTTCGAAACTTTTCTTCGATTTGACCTCTTTCATCGAACTGATGTAGTCCTCGGCATCTTTATCTTGTCCTGCTGCACCAAAAATATCTTCCATGATAATGTCCACAATAAGAGAAGCAGAATCATCCAAATCACCCATTTCTAACTCATCTCTTACCGCGGCAAGAACGGCATGGATTGTGTAACTCAAGATATGAATCTGCGCACCCCGAGAAAGCGCAGTCTTAAGTTCTTGGACAATGAACTTGAAGTATTTCGCACCAACAATTTTGGTCACTTTGCACAACGTCTTTCGCACCGCGTCTCTTGTAGGCTGATACCGCGATCTTAAAGCTTGACACGTGCTGGTCAACGTGCCTGAAATGGCGGCTTCGGCAATTTTGTCAGACACACATAAGAGACAGTTCACTGCTGCCTCGACAAGGAGCGTACGGTCCACAAGAGTGTCGTCATCTCTGATCCTAACAACCTTCATAATTGGCTCAAAGAACTCTCGCATGATGAACGCTTCTAACTTTTCTGATTCCTCAGGTAATCTAGCAAAACTGTTGTTAAGATTGCCCGCACGCAAAGCTCTAAATCCCTCCAACATACCTTGGGAAAGATGTATCACCAATCGAATACGGTCTCTTCTGTCAGCCTCTTCTGCTTGGGCTGCAGCTTTGATGAATCTCTTGAATAACTGTCTGAAATGATCCCAGCGTAAGCGTGGTACCAAGCTTGCCCACGTGGCATGTGTGTCGTCTAATATAGGTCTTAATTTGTCGCTATGACACAAGGTATACGACTCAGTCATGGGCAAAATGTAGTAGTGTATACATTCTGGGCTCAACTGTGCTTTGAAATCCATAAGGCTTCTGATTGCTTGTTGTCTGCATTTCAACTGGATATGAGTGAAATTCTTGAAGTAGTCTTCATCAGGGTCTTCCGACAATAACACCTTCATTGATTCAAATTCAGGGAATTGGCGGTGGTATTTGACTGCTGTGGCCAAAACATGAATGTATCCATCCTTGATTTCATCCGACTCCTTCTTCAAACCCGTGCGCAAATGCGGAACAATAACTGAGTAAAACACATCTGTAAAGCCCTTAGTATCTTCAGAAATTTTGTTGCAGAAACCATCCAAGAATCGCGTCAACGTGTAAGAAGCATTTGACCTTATAGCAATTTCATCTGGGTCATTAATGAAGAACAAACATGCCTGTAAGATTGGAAGCCACTGTGTCGGGGTGAGTTTATCGTAAAGCTCATCGTTGATAGTTTTGAAAGCCTTCAAGCGTCTCTCGAAGTCGAACTCGACCATTCTCCTAGTTGAGTGAGCATTCAAATCCGCTAAGAGATCTGCGATCACCGCGTACTCGGAGAAACTTGCACCAATGACTCCAAAGATTTGAACCAACGCCTCGCGAACATTACGGTCCTTATACGAGCGAAATGACAGAGAGCATACTTCGTAGAGTGAGCTGATATCGGCAAACTCACACTCGAAGCCATCCAAAATCGAAACCAATGAAAGAAGCAAACTGACCCTGTCATTTGGCCCGATCTGTGCAGGCGGTTTCCGGATCGCAGAAGCACATGCTTCCACGAGTGCTTTTCTTGTGGCGTGTTCCTTCACATATCCACCTTCGATGATCAAAAGCAACAACGTCGCCGCCCTGGAGTTGATATCTTTATCAACCGTTATCTCAATAATTTGTGGAAGAACAGACAACAACCCATCGACAATCAAAGCCAAAAGCATGTAGTAATTGTCCTCGGTGATATCTTTTCTCGTAAACGCCTTGATGCTAAAATCTAAGATGGCCGACCTCACTGGATCCTTAGCATGTGGGTTTGCAAGTAAGTCCATCACGGCAGTAACCGAGGCAAACCCATCTAAATAAAGAAATGGAACAAGATTTGGTGAGTTGATCCACCCGAGAAGTAAGCTCATCAATGAAGAAGGCTGCTGTGCATTTTCTTGGGAAAATCGAGAGAGTCGGGGTTTCACAATCGACGAAAAGATCAAATCGGCCTCATCCTTCCACTCATAGGTCGACGCCGTGATTTTGAAGAGATGGTCAAGGCACTTGAATCCCAACAGTCTTACTGTCCGTGCAATTTTCTCGGTGAGGTCATCTGCGTCGCCACTATTATCACCAGAAGAAGAGTCGAGTACTTTTTGAGCACTGAGTAAAGTGAAAGTTAATGGCCGGATTGAGCGCCGCAAAACATGGGCAAACTTGTAGCCCAAACCGTTATAAACTTCAAACAACATGTTAAGGTACCCGACCATACTATTAAGAGATCTCTTTGACAACGATGGAATTTCGTTAGTCTCAAAAAATGAATCATAGTCAATTTGCTGCGAAAGAATTCCAAGAAACTGTTCCACGTAAGCATCAGGCAAGTTTGGCAAGATGGTGGCAATGGCAAACTTACGTCCGCCTTTGCTCTTGTTATTTGAAGCACCCTTGGCACGCCCATAGAGAATCCTCAAAACTATCGGGATAACTTCAGGTGCATCAGAATCCTCAATTTTTGAGTCAGCGTTCTTGTTCACAAGTAGTTGAAGCTCATCACGGAATAGTTTGTCTTCGAGCAAGTTCTTTAAATTGTCTTTGTACTTGTTAATTTCGGGCTTGTTCCATGCAAAAAGAATATTGAGAGACTCCTGTTGCACATTGGTTTGCTTGGAAGACAAATTCTCGAGTACCAACTCAAAGAGCTTTTCGTTTCCAGGGATCTTCCTCATCCGCTTGAACTTCGCACACACAGCAACAAGAGCTAGTTTATCCTTATTTGTCCAGGAGGAAAACTGATCAGAATTGTCGTCCACGTCAGCTACCTTGAGCTGAATTACATAATTGAGAAATTCGGCCCCATGGAGTTCCACGACGTACGTAATGGCCTGTAACGCGCTGATGACTCTGGACCGGAGCTGTGGATTATATGCTCTCTGCACGTGTTTATCCTCTGCGATTTGTAGGAGAGAAACAAGCGCCTGTGTTTCGCTGGCAAAAATTGTGGCGGCGGCTGCGTTGATCGTGCCCATGAGCCTTTCTTCAAGCACCTGAAAGCCTGATTCGCAGATATCCATGGCATCTGAGAAATCTTCTTCGACTTGCATGTATGCAACATGTTGGTCCAGGTAGTTGCTTTTAACAAACGACATGAGAACCTTCCAAAGCTGTTCAGCACATCCACATTCTGCAAGTTGCGGAAGCGACTCATACACAGCCAACCAACACGGTTGAAAGTTGTTACTTAAAAGACCAACAATATACTGAGAGATCTGGAGCTTATCGTTAGAAGATGGTTCCTTCAACGCTGAAAATTCGCTGATCATATGGCGGATTCGCATCTTGATGTCATTGGAGTTGGCAATTGTGAGGGGAACTTCATCCATAACCCTGACTTGCGACAAAACAAAGGGCACTGGTGCCCCAGTACACTCGTATAATTTTACTAGAAACTCCGCAGTTCGCAAACGGAGATTCTTGTCGGGCAAGCTTAAATTGGAAGCCAAAACCAGCGCAACCAGGTCCAAGCCTGCACCGAAAAGTGTCGCAACACTGTCATGATTCATCTCAAGGAAGAGTGTGGCGCCTTCCAAGAAATCAATAGACTCGCGACAGGGCTCGAGACAATTTTGAATAAAGGCATAAATTTCTGACGAGCGCTGCGAATTATTTTTAACTAATTTCACTGCCACACGCAAGCATGTTCCCAAGACATCGTGCAAAAATGGCGTTTGGGGCAAAGTGCGGTCACCAAGCAGATTAAGAATCCGCAAAGGTGTCGGGCTGTCACTGCTTCCGTCAGGTGCGAATGACAACAACGTCAACTTCCAGAAAAGATCACGAAGCACGGCGGTGCAAAAGGGTTTCTTGAGGTCGTCTTCCATCATCTCGAGCAACTGTGTGGTGAGAAAAGACGGAAGCACGACTTCGGTGGCATTCAACTTCAGCAATTTTTGAGCAAGGCAAACAAGTTGGTCCTCAGTCGAGGTTTTGTTGACCACTGTTTGAAGATTCCGTGACGCTTTGAAAGCGACCATTTTTTCGGGAGCATTAGCTGAAGCGAGCTCGTGGAAGCTCAAGTAATAGGAAACATTGTCACTGGAACTTAGGAAGGTTGACATATAATCAAAACGTCTAGAGAGATGTTCCGTCAGACAGTTGCGCACAATGATTGCGAAGAGATGGGCCACGAGGATCATAATAGGGGAAGGAATCTGACTCAGCGGTCCTGCGAGTTGCTGAGCCTTATCCAAGAATTGCTCAATGACATCAAATACCATTGCCCAGTCCAGGATTTTCTTGCCGGACTCCGAGAATGAAATAGCTATAAGAAGCTGGGCCACGTACTGAAGAACTTTGTCCGATTTTGTGTTAGCAGCAACCTCCTTGAGGTGCGCCAAGCAGTGGGCGTAGAATTTTCCACAGGTATTCGCCGATCCGTGTTTCAGGACCAGAAGAAGAATATCACATAAGGTGCCCACGCATATATCGCTGCTAGCTTCTGCTCGTAAAGCGTGTTCAAGCAAAGTTGCGAATACTGCGGCGGACTTCGAGTGGAAGGTTTCTTGGGTATTCTTCATCGCCTCACTATATAGCGTGACCAAGGACTCGCGATAAAATGTATTATTTTCAAGTAAATTCCTATTCGTGCCGAAAGAAAACTGCACTGCTGCCTTCAAAGGTTCCGGCTTCAGCTTTTTCACCAAAAATGATAACGCCTCGGCACAAAATCGTGACACGTATGTTTTTTTCGTCATTTCTAGAACGGGCATTAGCTGAGTGAATGTCGGTACAAGGTCTTCGGTGAGTACGCGGGCCAAGTATTTGAACGCAAATGCCAATGCATTGAAACACCATTCCAACACATTCGACGTGTTACGCATATTCTGCGCATCACTTGGGTTGGTGAAGTGCGCAAGGTCAACAACTAGCTTTAAGAATTGGTTGTAAAAGGGCATGAAATCTGGCCCTAAATCATGGATAAATTGCGCTGCTAGTTCCAATAATGGCTGGATCGAATGGACATTGTTTCTTTGAATATGTGTGTACAACGCCTCAAAGATCTGCTTTTGGTGGTGCAAGAGCTGTGGCAACGTCTGACATAATGGCTCAACTTTCCGGGTAAATTCTGTGAAATCGCCAGAGATATTGACCTCCTTCCAGTGGTCTAGTGTGGCAAGAAAGTGCGATGTGTCAACATAGTCGTGAGCCCTAGTGTTGAGTTTGCGATTCGGCTCAATTTTCATCGAGTCCACACGCTCCTTGAATGACTTAAACGCATGTCGTCTTTCTTTGGCTTCGGACATTTTTCACGCTATTTCAGGGGAGTAGTCGAGGATTCTGTTGTGTCAAGCTCAGTAAAGGATGGCTTTACTATGGGGATTTTTTCCGCGGCATCTCATCTGAGATGAGACCGATGCCTTGATATGGTGTACAGGTCTCACATGAGATTTAGAGTACCGTGTTTTAAAGTTGAAATCGTTGTAATAATCACTTTGTTATTTCAAACAGAAAAGAGTTCTTGATTCATAAATAAGCTCGTATGATTCACATTGCAGTCAGTATTGAATACTTGCAATTGTAGAAAGATGTGTCTGGTAAGGAATAGCACAGTTTGTGCAGGAACTAATTTGCAAATCCTGGTTACGTAGATGCCAAATAACTTAACCATTTATGAAGCAGGGATATAGTATAATAACATCTGATCGATTGGTTTGCAAGCATCTGAAGAATTGTGGCGTTTCTAATCAATTAACACAGAACTATTTTTATGTGAGAACTTGATCAGTGTTGCGCGCTGGCGTAATTCTGCGTAAATCGTAATGAAAATTACGCGTTTACGCTAAGATTTTACGATTACGATTTACGATTACGACGACCCCCATTTTCGTAAATCGTAATTTATCGCAATACGTTTTTTACGTTTAGATTTACGTTTTTTTACGTTAAGATTTACGTTTTTTTACGTTTTTTTACGTTTAGTTTTACGTTTTTTTTACGTCTTTTTACGCTTTACATGGGTATTCCTAAGGTCTTTCTTCAGTAAGGTACTCTACAACCAGTGCCGCAAATCTTGTTCAGATATTGGGTTGAAGCCCTGAGCAGAAGCACCTGATGGTCGTGAATTTTGTGCTCGAATGATCCTCGCTCGTTCATTGAAAAAAAAAAAGAAAGAAGAACAACTCGCCTCATTCACGCCGACCTCAATTAGGATGACAGATATCTCTTCGGAAGAGTCCAGCTCACATGCTGACTTTGAATCGATTGAATCAAAACAGCTGAGTTCGCCTGCTTTCAAATTAGGTCTATTCGAACGACAAGTTTTGGAGACTACACCTGACCAACGTAGGTTTGTCACGCTTACTTGTAAGGTTACTTC